>JAJIBD010024193.1:0-77851 GCA_021461705.1 Cryptotis parvus
GGTATCCTTATGGGACTGCATTGAATCTGTACAGAGCTCTAGGGAGTATTACCATTTTGACAATGGTGATTCTCCCCATCCATGAGCAGGGAATGTGTTTCCATTTCCTTGTGTCCTCTTTTATCTCTTGGAGCAGTGTCTTGTAGTTTTCTTTGTACAGGTCCTTTACATACTTGGGTAAGTTGATTCCTAGGTATTTGATTTTCTGTGGCACAACTGTGAATGGAATCGTTTCCTGAATATTCCTTTCTTCTCTTTCGTTATTTGTATATAGGAAAGCCACCGTATTTGGGTGTTGATTTTGTATCCTGCCACCCTACTATATTCGTCTATTGTTCATAGGAGTTTTTTGATAGAGAGTTTAGGGTTCTCTAGGTATAATATTATGTCATCTGCAAATAATGATAGCTTGACTTCTTCCTTGCCTATCTGGATGCCGTTGATGTCCTTTTCTTCTCTGATTGCTATGGCAAGTACTTCCAGTACTATATTGAATAAAAGAGGTGAGAGGGGGCAACCTTGTCTTGAACCTGATCTCAGAGGGAAGGCTTTAAATTTTTCCCCCATTTAGAATGATGCTCGCTGTGGGCTTTTGGTAGATGGCTATAACTATCTTGAGGAAAGTCCCTTCAATTCCCATTTTCTGGAGGGTTTTAATCATGAACGGGTGCTGGATCTTGTCAAATGCTTTTTCTGCATCTAATGAAAGGATCATATGGTTTTTTATTTTTATCTTATTGATATGATGTATTATGTTGATTGACTTGCGAATGTTGAACCATCCTTGCATTCCCGGGATGAATCCTCCTTGGTCATGATGTATAATCTTCTTGATGAGTCTTTGGATTCTGTTTGCTAGTATTTTGTTGAAAATCTTAGCATCCGTGTTCATCAGGGATATTGGTCTGTAGTTTTCTTTCTTTGTGTTGTCTCTCCCTTCTTTGGGTATCGGGGTGATATGTGCCTCGTAGAAGCTGTTTGGGAGTGTTTCTGTTTCTTCTATTTCCTGGAAGAGCTTGAAAAGGACTGGCAGTAGGTCCTCCTTAAAGGTTTGGTAGAGTTCACTAATGAATTGATCTGGACCTGGGCTCTTGTGTTTGGGGAAGACTTTTAATTACTGTTTCTATTTCCTCAATGGTGATAGGCTTATTCAGGTGTTGGAGGTCTTCTTGTTTTAGCCATGGGAGGTTATAGGACTTCAGAAATTTATAAATTTCTTCTAGGTTCTCATGTTTCACGGCATACAGGCTCTCAAAGTAATCTCTGATGATCTTTTGGATTTCTTGGTTTCTGTTGTGATATCACCATTTTTATTTCTGATTCTGTTTATTTGGGTTCTCTCTTTCCCTGTCCTTACAAGTCTTGCTAATGGTTTGTCAATCTTGTTTATTTTTTTCAAAGAACCAGCTCTTGGTTTCATTAATCTTTTGGATTGTATTTTTTGGTTTCCAACTCATTGATTTCCTTCCTAAGTTTTATTATTTCCTTTTTTTCTGCCTGGGTTGGGCTCCTTCTGTTGGTCTTTTTCTAATGTCTTCAGCTGTGTAGTCAGGTTATTTATGTGGGCCCTGCTTGTTTCCCTGATGAATGCTTGCAGAGCTAGAAACTTCCCTCTTAACAGGGCTTTTGCCGTGTCCCACAAGTTCTTATAGTTGGTGTCTTCATTTTCATTTGTTTCCAGAAATCTTTGGATTTCCTGTTTGATTTCTTCTATGACCCATTTGTTGTTCAGGGAGTGAGCTGTTCAGTTTCCAGGTGTTTGGTTTGACTCCCTGTTTTTCGCGTACGGTTAACTTCCATTTTCAGTGCATCATGGTCTGAAAAGATAGCTGACACAATTTCTATCTTTTTTAATTTTATTGAGGTATGCTTTGTGGCTCAGCATGTGGTCTATCTTGGAGAATGTTCCATGTGCAATAGGGAAAAATGTGTATTCAGCTTTTTTGGCATGAAAAGCCCTGTGTATATCCACTAGCTCTCTTTCTTCCATTTCTTCCTTGAGGGACAATATTTCCTTGGTGAGTTTCAGTCTTGTTGATCTATCCATCGTTGATAGAGCAGTGTTGAAGTCTCCAACTATTATTGTGCTACTGTTAATGTCTTCTTTGAGGTCTCTTAGCAGTTGTTTTATGTATTTTGCTGACCCCTCGTTGGGTGCATATATGTTTAGTAGTGTAATTTCTTCCTGGTGTACATACCCTTAATTAATAATAAGTGGCCTTCATTGTCCCTTCTACAATGAAGAAGGGACCTTCTAACCTTTTTCAGCCTGAAGTCTATATTATCCGATACTAATATGGCCACACCAGCCTTTTTGGAGGAGTTGTTTGCATGGAGAATGGTCTTCCAACCTTTGACTTTGAGTCTGTGTTTGTTCTGATTATTCAGATGTGTTTCTTGTAGACAGCAGAATGTTGGGTTCGATTTTTTAATCCATTTTGTCACTCTGTGTCTATTAATTGGTGCATTTAAACCAGTGACAGTGAGAGAGATTATTGTCATCGGATTTTGTGCCATCTTTCTGTTTGTGCTTGTTGTGCTTATGGGTTTGGTCGTATTACAGTAGACCCTTCAGTCCTTCTCTTAAAGTTGGGTTTGAGTCCATGAAGTTCCTGAGTTGTTGCTTATCCATGAAGTTGTGTATCTTTCCTTCATATCTGAATGTGAGTCTGGCCGGGTACAGAATTCTTGATGAGGCCTGCAGTTCATTGAGCCTTTTCACAATATCCCACCATTTTTTTCGGGCTTGGAGTGTTTCATAAGAGAAGTCTGCTGTAAATCTTAGGGATGTTCCTTTGTGTGTGATTTCATTCTTTGATCTTGTTGCTTTCAGTATTCTCTCTCTATCTATGGTTTTTGTCATTTTAATTAAGATATGTCTTGGAGTATTCTTGTTGGGGTTTCTTTTAGCTGGTATCCTACGGGCCTCCTGTATCTTGAGGCAAGCGTTCTTTAGTTCGGGAACTTCTCAGCAATGATGGCTTTGACAGTTTCTTCTTTATCAGGGTTTTCTTCTTGCCCTTCTGGGACCCCAGTGATCCATATATTGTTTCTTCTAGCTTAATCCTGATTATCTCTTGTTGTCTGTTCGGTAATTGTGAGACTTTTTTTCTATCTTCTGGTGTTGTGTAGAGAATCTTTGGAACTTCGTCTTCGAGATCACTAATTCTTTCTTCAGTAGCTATTATTCTGCTACGATGGCCTTCCACTGTGTTTTTCATTTCATTTACCTCATTTTTTAATATCTGTCATTTCCATTTGCATTTTCCTCACTTCTTCTCTCATGTCCTCTTGTATTTTATTGATTTTGCATTCCATTGCTTCTTTGAATTCCTTCTGAATCCTTAACAATTCTTTCCGAAATTCCTTATCAGAGAGGTTATACAACTCATCGGTATTGCTTGGTTCATCTGGGCTAGTGACTTCACTCACAGAGCTTGATGGAATTTTACATTGCTTTACCATTATGACTATTGTAGGTTGCAAATGTGAGTTCTTGGGTGACTATATACTACAGTTAGTAGGTGTCTGGTCTGTTTGCAGAGTTTGGGTGGGTGGAAAGGATTTAGGAACCAAGGTTCACTGGTACCTCATGCAAGATAGTTAGTAAGAGGGTCGTGCGAACACGCTAGTGCGTTGGGCGCGGTTTTGAGTTTTGGGATGTGGGGGAGATTGCAGGCGTTCCCAGAAGTGCAGGGGCCCAAGGTCGGGGGTGAAACCAAGGCAGTTTGCCTTGGTTCCCGTTGATGGAATTTCTGCTCTTCCCTGGGGCTGCTTGGGTCCGCGGAGACACAAGGATCACACACACACCCTGTGGGGAGATTGCAGATGTTCCCGGAAGCGCAGGGCCCAAGAGGTCCGGCGTGAAACCAAGGTAGTTTTCCTTGGTTCCCGTTGATGGAATTTCCGCTCTTCCCTGGGGGTGCTTGGGTCCGTGGAGATGCAAGGATCACACACACACACACACCTGTGGGGGAGATTGCAGATGTTCCCGGAAGTGCAGGGCCCAAGGGGTCCTGGGTGAAACCAAGGCAGTTTGCCTTGGTTCCCGTTGATGAAATTTCCGCTCTTCCCTGGGGCTGCTTGGGTCTGTGGAGACGCAAGGATCCTGAAATTTTTTTAGTAAAAGCTTTACAGATCTCATATTAGCACACACAGAGCCATCAGTTTGCTTATAGCAGTTGTATAATAATCCATTGTATTGTATACCATAAATATTTACCAGTCTCCTTTCATTAACATTTAATTTGCCTCTAATTTTCGTGACTGTTTCTGTCAAAACTTTGTGTTGAGTGTCTGTATAAAAAAATGCTACATTAAAGTTTTTCGATAGGCATTGCTCAATTTGTTGAGTCAGTTTTCTCTCCCACAGATGCTTATACTTACTTCTTATTTCTTTAGTGCAGGTGTTATGAACATTTTTTTTTCTTTCACTAATGAGAACGTCAGTTGATAGCATTCCAACTTCATTGCTTTTTAATGGACATTTTGCTTGATTTTTGGCATATATGGTATTTTAGTTCAGTGGTGTGTATGGTGTCTTAGCTACGTGGTATATGTGGACCTCTATACCAAAGGTATAGAAAGGAGAAAGGGCAGTATTTTTTAAAAATTTTTTAAATTTTATTTAAACCCTGTGATTTATAAAGTACAAAGTTTTTCACAATATCGTTGTTAGAAAGATTCATTGTTCAACACCAATCCCACCACCAGTGTGTCCCCCCAACCACCAAAGAACTTCACTTCCCACCCAACCTCCATCCCCATGCCTGCTTCCTTACCTGGCATTGATTGTATTGATCATTAAGATAATGGTATTGTGTTGCAGTACCTGCACTGTTGCCCAGAGCCTCTGCACCTTACCTGGAGTTACCTCCTGCAGGCCACTTTGTGACTTTATGTGGCAGTATATCTTACCATGTATTCTATGTTAGTTGGTATATTTTCTCTCATGCTACCACAATCATCGTGGGACTAGATAGATCTTACCAATATTTTAACCTGGTCACGCTGGGTCTCTAAGTAATTAGCCCAGAGAGAAATGCTGTTTGCCTCCAAGCAAGCAAGTATGACTCTCTAGTAAGTCTAAAGACTAATATGCAAAACAACTATGCAATAAAGGCGAGAATCTTGTGAAGGATGGAGAAATACATAGACCTGGCTATAGAATATCCATTGGTACAGATACATGCTCTTCCCCACTCTACATAGGGCCTGCAGGAACACTTCCAATGCAGATCTTGGCTGGGGCAATATTAACATTTCAGTGGGACTATGTGAGGTCCTGGGAGAAGTTACCTCAGGGGGATTGACCCTAACTGCTTTCCATTGATGTGGGGCCAGTCTGGGCTGAAAAGTTACAAAAAGCTGTAGCCTGCTTTCTTCCATGTCTTTTCACCTTTTTCTTTCTTTCTCTTTGCCCTCTGCCTTCTCTCTCCCTTCTCTTCCATGTTGGGCCTTAGCACATGGTATCAGCCATCTTGGCCTAGGATTCTAAACCTACACGTGGCCAGGGCCCAGCTAGGAACCTAAAGTCTGGGGTTTTCCTGTTGCTGGATTGTATACCAGAACAAGTGTGAGTAAAGCTTTTTGAAACTTTGCTGGATTCTGTTTCTTTCTCTGTCCTCCAGCCGCCGATCCCCTGGGGCAGAAGGGGATCCCTATACCCTGCTACTGGATTTTGTCGGGTGCCCAGCATACTCTGACAGTATTGATATATACCATATAAGAGAATGGTATTGATAAAGTCATGGCTCTTTTTCTGGTTTGTTATGTGTAAGTCTGACTGATTTCTGTTCCTGTGTTCACTTTCAGAGTTTTAGAACATAGTGGGTTTCTACTAGTCAACCCCACACCCACCACCACTGCACCTACAGACAACTCTTATTTCAAATTTTTCTCAACCTCTGTTTGAACCTGTCCTAAGCATGCCTTGAATAATCTATTCTATATTGCTTGTTGGAGCTAATTTTCTAAATACAGTCAATGAATATGTTCCTAGACGAAAGT
Source organism: Cryptotis parvus (assembly GCA_021461705.1). NCBI lineage: Eukaryota > Metazoa > Chordata > Mammalia > Eulipotyphla > Soricidae > Cryptotis > Cryptotis parvus. The sequence goes on from JAJIBD010024193.1 coordinate 6,010, forward strand.
CTGTGGAGATTAACAAATCTCCATTATGCCATTTGAGTCCACTGAATAGGAAATTATCTCTATATTTCCACAGACCACACATCGTGCCCTCACACTTGTGATTGTATTCACCATACTTAATTCTATGAAATGTGATGGGATACCTGGTACATCAGTACACCAGGTTGTGAGATATTGTGGGGCGTGAAGCATCCAGGGGCCACAAGAATTGCTAGAAGCAGCTCTTTTGCATCTGAGTCCCTGGATCATGACTGACTGTCCCAACAGCAGTTCTGGGCAGGTCCACCAGAGAAGATTCCCCCTTTCTGGAGGGAACCGACATGGGATGAGGGGTCCCAGCTCCAGCTCCACAGAATCTCAGTGTGTTTAGCCCCAGAGACCTGCATACCTGGGCTTGCAATCAACTTCTCTCCGTTGATGGGGTTCTGATGAGCTGTGAAGTCCAGATCTTGAAAATGCTGCGATTGTAGTGCATGAGGTTCCTCTGGCTTCTGAGGTTCTATTGTGGTGGCAAGCAAAGGCCAGAATCTGGCGCCCTCCAGAATGGAAAGGCAGTATTTTGATATAAAAAAATTGAATGAAAAATGTGGCTATAAACAAGTAAAACTTCATAGGCCAGTAAGTCTTAGGATACTAAAAAAAGATTAGATTAAACAGATAACTTTCATGTTTATCTGGAGGGAAGGGAGAATGGGAAGTTAGTTTCAGTTTTCCAGAATGAAAAGAATTCTAGTTATTGAGTGTGTATATTCTTAACTCAATTACACCACGAGAGAATGGTTAAGATGGTACATTTTGTGTTATGTGAAACAGATAGCATGCTAACTTACACATTAAAAGAGGCAGTTACTTAGAAAGTAATTTCAAGAATGTAAGGGAAGACCATTGTCAGAAATTCAGTCAAATACATGCAGGGGCCAATTAATGTCATAATATAATCAGAAAAGTCTTAATGTGAAGATTCTTGGTGAAGGTCTCAAATTTAATCAGTAGATGCAGCAATGAACTCTACTTCATGGCTCCCAGGACCTTGCCCTGCTGAGAAATACCAGTTCTGTTAAGACTAATCAGATATGTCTGCAAATAAACTTGCAGTCACCTTCAACTCTAATGATCACATTAAGTACCTAGAGCAGAGATGATAAATGGCCACAGAAAAGGTCACCACAGTGAGATCCAGGAGGCTCTGGCCTGACTCTGACATGTACCAACGTTAAAAAAGAATTCTGTTATGTTTTCATTTGTCATCTCTCATAGTGACTTTGTGAGCAAAGCCAGAATGACAGGAAGCAAACGCAACCCAGAGGAAGTAATAACTTTTGTTCGCAATGACTTTGAGTTTTAGGTCTTGATTACCAGAGCAGACACACACCACTATTAAAAAAATAAAATCTATTTATCTTGGAGTGAGTGTGAAGAAATTATCTAGCTAAAGTGTTTCACAAACTTAATAAATTCACTTCTCAACTGTTTGATGCAAGTGAAACCATTGCTCACCAGCATTCAGACATTATTTCATATGACAGAACAGATTCTTAACTGCGTATTTGAATCACACATTTTATTTATTTATTTTTTTTAATTTTATTATACCATGTGAGATTACAATTAAAAGGATGTTCATAATTGAATCATGCCATACAGTGTTCCAGAACCCATCCCTCCATCAGAACCAAATTCCCACCACCCATATCCAAAACACGCCCCCACCACCCAAACCCTGCCTGCCCCTATTGCAGGCACATTTTTTTTTTTTCTTTATTATACCACCGTGAGACATACAATTACAAAGGTGCAATTGGTTCTTGGTAATACAGTATTCCAGCACCCATCCCTCCACCAGTACCCCATTTCCACCACCAATGTACCCCACCCCCTCCCACTCACCCCCCAGGCTGCCTTAATAGCAGGTAGCCCTGCTTCCTCTCTTTCTCTCTATCTCTGCATCTCTCTCCCTCTTCTTTTACACATTGTGGCTAGCCCTGCAGATATTCATTTATTTATTTATTTATTCCACCTTTTCTCCTTTTTTTTTTAATTGAAGGATGCTCATGTGGAGTCCTGGCTCCACAGGGTTCCAAGATGCACCCTCCACCCGAACCCATCTCCCATCACCAACGTCCTGTCTCCCCCCCCCTCCCGAATCCCAACCACCCGGCAGGCTCTATATGTCATCTCCTTCCTCTGTATATCTCCCTCTCAGCAAACCCTCCTGCTGTTCGCAGGGAATGCAGTGTACCAAAAAACATCATTGTTTCACCACACCTAGTGGCCCGCATGCGCCACTGCGGCCCGCTGCGACCAGGGCTCGAACCGGCTTTGCTGGTCCTCTGGTCGTGAGACATTTTCCCAGCATCTGGACAACGAGAATGGTGGCTAGTGTGATGGACGAGTCCCATCCGGCTGCTTCCGGGACCCCCAGGAGGCGACGGGCCCACTCCCAAAGCCCATCTGCCCTCCCTCGGGGTTCCATAGTCAGCTGAGGCCTGGCGCGAGCCAGGCTCCCGCCTCCCGAGCCGTCTGCAAGACTCTGGGTGCCGGGCCCGTCAGCGGCTCCTGGGCGGGAAACCGGGCTCGTCACGATGGAGGGGGAAGGGGTGACCACGCCTCCGTCTGACGACTTCCCAGTGCTTCCTGCCTCTTGGAGCCGCCTACCTGGGCTCGAACCGGCTTTGCTGGTCCTCTGGTCGTGGGACATTTTCCCAGCGTCTGGACAACGAGAATGGTGGCTAGTGTGATGGACGAGTCCCATCCAGCTGCTTCCGGGACCCCGGAGGCGACGGGCCCACTCCCAAAGCCCATCTGCCCTCCCTCGGGGTTCCATAGTCAGCTGAGGCCCGGCGCGAGCCAGGCTCCCGCCTCCCGAGCCGTCTGCAAGACTCTGGGTGCCGGGCCCGTCCAGCGGCTCCTGGGCGGGAAACCGGGCTCGTCACGATGGAGGGGGAAGGGGTGACCACGCCTTCGCCTGACGACTTCCCAGTGCTTCCCGCCTCTTGGAGCCGCCTACCTGGGCTCGAACCGGCTTTGCTGGTCCTCTGGTCGTGGGACATTTTCCCAGCGTCTGGACAACGAAAATGGTGGCTAGTGTGATGGACGAGTCCCATCCGGCTGCTTCCGGGACCCCCCGGAGGCGACGGGCCCACCCCCAAAGCCCATCTGCCCTCCTCGGGGTTCCATAGTCAGCTGAGGCCCGGGCGCGAGCCAGGCTCCCGCCTCCCGAGCCGTCTGCAAGACTCTGGGTGCCGGGCCCGTCAGGGCTCCTGGGCGGGAAACCGGGCTCGTCACGATGGAGGGGGAAGGGGTGACCACGCCTCTGTCTGACGACTTCCCAGTGCTTCCAGTGCAGGCACATTTTATTTCTCTCTCTATCTCTTTGTCTATGTCCCTGTATTTCTCTCTCTTCTGTTACACTTTGTGGCTTGCCTTACAGATATTAACGATGTATGATGTCTCTATCTGAATATTTAAAAGTGAGTTCTAGTGTGACATTGTAATTCCTCATTCCCTTAACCTCTCCAGTTTGTTGCAAATAGAATGATCATTAAAGTATATAAATGAGAAAGATCCTGGGAAGGACCTAGTGCTAAAATACATTAGAGTCTAAGATTAATGCATGGGCGCAGAGTGGCCGCATGCCTGCGCAGCCGTGGATCTAGTCCAATGCCTTGGCTCAGGATCTCTGGGGGAAGAGAGGGTTTCCAGATGATTTAATATGTAGTCAAAGTTGATAACCACTGGCACAAAGACACTCAACTAAACTATGCATAATCCATGGAGTATCTCCCTCAACCTTACTTCCACCCCAAATAACAGAAATTTGGTTAAGTCAAGTTTGTGATTTCCTGCAAGAGCTACATTACTCACATCATCTCAGCTGATGCTGAAGATCCTGGTGAACATGGTCTCTGTTGTATACTAAAAAAATGCTTTATAGTGACTATAATTTCTGATTTTCCATTCTGAGTACTGACCTACTTCTCAATAGACCTGATCCATCTGGGCTAGTTCATCAATCAATGCACGAGACGAGAGGTGACTACAAGAGTATCCCACCTGCACCGCAGAGCCTTGCTAGCTACCCGTGTCATATTTGATATGCCAAATACCAGTTACAATTATAGACCTCATTCCCATGACCTGAAGGAATAGTTTGAGGCTCTTTATGTTCCTGAAGCAAGCAGATGCCCTTGGGCTACACTAACATTTGACAGGACATATGGAGATGTTACTGGTGCCCGCTTGAGCAAATCAATGATCAACAGGAAGACAAGTGACAAGTGACTCCAAGCTAACTGTTTTTATTGCTTTGCCTTTGGGACATGCCTAGGATTATCACTTGGAATAAGTGGCAACATACTCCACCAACATCATGTCCAAGGCTGAGCACACTGGGAAATGCACAACATGCTTTCTCCATGCCATGCTCTTGCAAAAAACTCCTGCAGTCATACTTTGAAAAAATAACCAAAATACATTCCACAGTATCACCAACATAAAAAAAATATATCCTTAGGGTTGTTCTGCTGAGTCACTATAAACTGAGAACTTTTTTTTAGGTACCTGTTTGTGAAGTCAGCTCTCTAAAGTTTGCGCTGTGTTTTTCCACTTGAACTTTGTCATTATTAAGTTCTATCATGATTATTTTTGAGTGCTTTATTGGTAAATATTGGGGAATGTGTCTTCTTGTTTCAGGTTGTGAAATGTTAGATGTTATTAGATAGAAATATCCTATATGCTTCTATCTAGGGAATATTTGTGATTTCTGGTTTCCCCAAGCCCACCCATAACTCTGTACGTTCACAGGTCTGTCTGTGAGGATACTCATAGCCCAAAATGGTGTGGTGAGTCTACACTGTGGGACAAAAGGGGAGCAGATTTAGGGAAAGATAAGACTGATCCAAATTCCCAGCTCCACTTCTTTCTTGCTAGGTGACCATAAAAACTTCCTTGAACTGATTTGATAGAGCCTGCGTTTATTCTTCTTTTGGAAATAAGCAACTATGATACTTCCCTCAGTGGGTATTTTGGCAGTGATTAAATGAAAGGCAAAGGTGTTTGCACATCTGCTGACACAGAAAGGTGCTTGGTAGTTTTTTTCTCCTTAAAATCCAAGTTATGATGGATAACATGGACAGCTTTGAGTATATTATGATATTCTTCTAACTTAATTGGCTTGAAAAATCATGAGACACAAAAAATAATTTAAATTAGTATTGAACCAGCCCTTAGGAGGTCACTCAACCAAGTGTAACTGGGCAAACTCTATTATAAGGCAATGTTGGGCAGGGGGCACTCAGGGTGTCTGATGGGAGCTTGGACAGGAAATATAAGACCCAGGCCAAGAACAAGGCATGGGGTAAAGCCAAGGACACCAACTGAGCCAAGGAGATGCAGAGGCAGGCATTCGGAGGCACCAGCTGTCAACACCAAACAGTAGCATGTCCTTGGAGAACCTGGAAGAAACCTAGGAGAGGCAAAAGGTCATCATTAAGAAAGAGATCAAGAGCTCCAGAGAATCTGCATTAGGGGAAATGTGGAGCCTGAACAAGGAGGCACTTGAGAGAAGCAAGAACCCAGGCTGAGGTCATTGGGGAGCCAGCTCACAACGTTTGGAGAGGCTTTTGTCTTTTTTCTATTAACCTTCATTAACTTTTCTATCGATATTATAATTCTTCCTAACAGACATTACTGATGGGTTTTAAGTACTCTTCTATAATAACTTACTATATTTATCTAAGAGTAATAGGTTAAATAATATAAGCCCAAGTCCAATAAAAATTTAAGTTCCTATCATGGTTCTCTATAAATCTGTGGGGATTGGGAAGGAAGGAACTTCTCTTTAGGCAATAATTCAGGGATTCCAGATGTAGCTTTTCTTTCTTTTGTGGGGACTTCCCCCCACCCCTCTGGCATTTCTCCCATTCCCAAGCAGTGCTTCTAAATTTTTTAAAATTACTTTTTCTGTCATGAATTCTTTCAGAAATTTAATGAAATCTAATGAATTTTATCTCAGCATGAGATTTTCAACTGTGTAAAATAAAACACACAGTATTACAAAGGAAACCAGTTAAAGAGAAATGCTGTTAGCAAAATAATGAAAATGCGAAGTTGTATTAGAGTAATAGATGTTATTCTTTATTAATGTGCTAGTTTTTCCACATGAGCTTTCATTATGCTGCAGGGTTTTCAGAGCGTCTCTGACTGCTAACTCTCAAGTGGTCGCATCACAAATAAGTGTTCACAGTGTGTTTATGTACTTCTTTCGAGTTATCACTGATTGTGTAACAAACTTCCTGTAAACTTAGTGACTTAGAACTGCTATTTTGTTTTTTTCCTGATTTTGTGGGTCAGGGGAGTTAGGAAAGATTTTTTTTCTGATAGTTTGTCCAGGAACCCACCAGAGAAGCAGGGATTAGTAGACCCATTCCCAGGATGACATCTTTGTTTGTATGTTTGACACCTCAGTGTCCTTGGCCCAAGTCTCCACATATCTAGTGCTTCTCACAGCTGGTGGTCTCATGGCAGTCATGCTGCTCAGACAATGGCTGGTTTCCAAGAACAGTTGTAGGAGATAATGCAAGTGACAGTAAACATATGGCAATTTTTCTGACCTGAATCTAGTCTATAAAATTACAAGTAGAAAAAATAATTCCAGCTGGTATTGTACTAATTCTCAAAGGGTTACCCAACCATTGACTGGGTTAACTCCAGTATCAAGTGATGTTAAGTGGGGACCAGGACATTATTTCTGCTATGGATTGCTAATCAAAAAAGGACATGCCCAATTATATTTAAGAGGAATCAAACAGATCTGACCTCTCAATGGAAAGGATTGAGAAATTGTGACCATCCTTGATCTGCCTTTTATATAAACCCTCATTTAATATTTATAATTAACATGAAAGTAGGTATTACTATCTCCATCATACCAACAAAGAAACAGAATCTCAAAAAAGTGTCTCAAATTAAGCCAGCTGAATATCAAACTAATCCAATTTTATTTTAATGTCTGGGTTCTTAATAACTATATATTCTTTATTCTAAATGAATCTGTAATTTAAAAGTTGTACAGAATTTATTATAAAAATATTAATGAGTTGCAAAAAAAAGCTGTTTGCTACCCAACCTTTGTTCTCTCTATCCTCCCAAATTTATCTGACATACAATGAACACTACTGAAGGCAATATTTCCTTTTTTTGATGTTTTGTTTTGGGAACACATCAGACAGTGCTCAGGGCTTTTCCTAGTTTTGTACTCAGGAATTACTCATGGCAGTGCTCTGGGTATTGTATGGTATGCTGGGTTTTGAACTCAGGTTGGCTGCATTCAAGGCATTAGTGTACTAATGATTCAAAAGGCTAGTTTTCTTTGTCTACCTTGGGTTTGAATGTTTTTTCACTATGGCATATATATGATCAGTGGTACTTGGGTAATCTTTTTGAAAGATGAGGGGGCATACTAAAAGGAACCTAAGTTTTATGATTATGAAGTCACCATGTAGGCCTTGGTTTAGGGCCTTGGGTCAGGAGGCCTTTAGCCTCCTGAATATGAAGGATATAAATATCTGTTCTATTGTTGTTGCAGCTGCTTGGAGACCATGTGGTAGTGGGGATCAAACTCAGGGCCTCACCAATGCTGCCATGCTTTCAACACTTCACTCACATCCCTGACTTACAATTTTATAATTTGGTGTAAGTCACTGTTATTTAGAATCTAAATATGTTCTGCAACCAAACCTAATCCTGAAAAATACAGAAAAGATGCATGCATTTGAAGATATGGTATCAGTTTAGTCATGACAGCTTAAATAGTAAGTTTTAGGAAGTAAGAAATAAACAACGAGATGAAATGGAATGATAGACATAACTTAGCACACCTCAGGAATGATTGAGGGAGTCAATGTGATTATCCTTCTTTAACTATTATAAGGTTACTAGCATATTTACCAAGAAATTAGAGATAGTTTGAGGTAAGCCCAAAAGTTGTGCTTGTTTTTAGAAGCTGTGCTTTTCCCATGGAAGAGAATTTCTTGAAAATTTCAACTTCTTTGCTTTAGCCATTCAAGATAAAAATGTTCTGATGGACCAGACAAACATGTCTAAGCCCAAAGTTTCAAGTAAGGAGAAATCAAGAACCAGGTTCCCAATTAAGACCTATGATATGGGGAGATCTATATGTTCCGCAAAGTAGGAAAGAGCTCCTATATGAAGTTGCTCCCACACATCATTTTTATATAAATTACGTTTTATTCACTGGCAGCCTCCTTTTTGGGGTGGGGGGGAAGCAATAATAGTTAAATATGTGCCATGTCATGAGTGTGTTCTCAAAGAGGTCTGCTTCATTCATGTGTATTAGTGTAATCAGAAGTGGGTGGAGGCAAGAAGAATATTAGTTCCTTAGATCATTTTTACATTTTTATTACCAGCTGGTTCAGGAAGGAGAGCCATTTCCTGCTCCCCTACCAGCTGCCTACTTGCATATTTTGATTTTATTTTTTCCCATCAAAACGCTCATTAACAAATTCATAAAATATGGCATTGACCACATAAATTGACAAACAGGTGTCAAAGCTGGGCTGAAAAGCAAACAAAGCCAGGGATGTTTTCTTGGGAATTGGCTCCAGAGCCAGTATTCTTATTGTCTTGGTTGTCTGTGTAATGGAATAGCAAAAGTAGCTTATTACATACAAGAAGGATGTGTTGGAACAGAGAAGTAGCTCATTACGTTTTTAAGGTTTTTTTTTTCCTGCATGAGACAGGATAGTCCCTTTGTAAGAATTCTTATTTAGTTAGAGAATTTATCAAATACTGTCTACTGAACTGAGATCTGAGGTTCATCCACAAAATTGAGAAGTAACCTGAGTATCAGATTCCCTCTGTGAACAAAGTGAGCCAGACAGTCCCCAGTGTTCTAGGTTTTGTGTTGTTTGAAGGTGAGGAAAACCCCTATGAATATGATAAAAATGAATAATATCAAAAACCTTTTAGTGGCTTTTATGGGTCTTTGCTATTCAAGGAAGCAGTTGCTAAAGAAAACTATATGCACTTAGTTATAATGATAGCTTTACCTGGATGCGGATGTTACCATTTTAGTTGCAAGCAAGAGAAATTTTAAATACTTAAGCAAAATGAGCAGTTTGTCTTAAAGGTTCTGAAAAAAGTCACATAAGGCCAAGCTTAAAATGCAGAGGAGATTCAGAGGTTAGATCTTGAACAACTCATGATAGGGACATGCATGCTGTTCCCACTAAATGCTGCGCACTCCTATTCCAAATGTGTTTTGTTTGCTCCACCGTGAACAGAGGAGTTCTTGCCATTGCAATTCTTTAATCTGCTCATTCCAGATTTAACGTATTGGGTAGATACTGATGATTGTCCAAGAGTGAATTACATACTTGGCCTTAAAATTCCAGGCATGGTGAAATCAAGGATCGTGCTCTTCCACTAAGAATTATTTGATGGGAGAAGCCTCCCCAAACATTAGAAAGGGATCCTTCAAATCTTACAAGTCTATCATATCTATCTTACATATCTATCTGGCATCCACTTGTACCACTTGTCTTCCCATTGTTCATCAATTTACTCGAACGGGCACCAGTAACATCTCCATAATCCTGTCACATGCTAGTGTAGCCCAATGGCATCTGCTGTCTGGCATACTAAAGATTATATCTGTGTCCAAGAGAAGGGGCAAATTTTTTCTTAGTATGCTTCACATTCTTCTATAAGTATGAAGGTATATTTTTCCATTTAGAATTTGTCCTCCAAGGGAAAAAAAGAAGCAGGAATTGGAAAAATATTATAACAGGTAGGGCACTTGCCTTACACACAATAGATCCAGGTTCAATCCCTGGAACCCAAATAGTCCCCTGAGCCCGCCAAAAGTGATCCCTGAGTGTAGGGTCAGGAGTAAGCCTGGGTGTGCCCCCAAAACCAGAAAAAAATAAGAATATACAGAGCTGAAAAATAGAAACTTCTTGAGGCATTTAAACTGAATAGTACAAGGTAGGAATGGAGATGCTAGATTAAATTTCTCCAGGATAGATAGGTAGAGATATTAGTTCTGGTGGGCCTGTTTCTGTACCTCTTGTTATGATGTGCAATGGAAGAGCATGTTGTATTTTACTGTGATGTAGATAGAGCTTCTAACATGTGGTAAACTAACGGTGTGAGACACTTCCCTCTTAGCTTCCCTTGCAGCTGTCTTATTCTATGTTGTTGGCACTTCAACAAAATGTTTATGTCTACCTGATGTCAAGGTTTTCTTGGGAGCTTGAATTGGGAACTGGAGGGACAGAGGTGGGGATGATGTGGAAGGCAATGGGCATAGTGGCACTGGAAACAGCCTTGTGTTCAGAACCCATGGTGCCAGTGGTATTTTCAGGCCAGGTGCCAGTGTTTGGCACCAGTCAGGAGGTGGTCCCTCCAGAACCGTTGCAGTATGTGATTTGGGGTGGTTTTCTGCCTGTGCAACTGTGATACACCGTGTTCCATTGGTCCTGGTAGTTCTTTGATGCCCAATGTTAGTTTTTTGTTTCTTACTCGTCTTTATCCCCTTTAAATTAGCCAGGTTTCTGTTGCTGATAACAAGAACTTTAATACATAGTATTATGTATTATGTATCCTTTCACAGTGTCTAGCCCAGTGCCTATTATATAGTAGAAGCACTGTAACTCTGTTGTAGGTTGGCAAGAAAGAGACAAGGAGGGAATGAGAAAATGAGGGAGGGAAGGTAGAAAGAAGGGATGGAGGAAATAATAAGGGAACAAAATATGGAGCTATGTGATTTGCAAACTAATCTCTTCATCATAATTTGCAATTATGGAGAAAGTTTACAGGAAAGTCACTAGGATAGAGAAAATTAGTGATTTATCTTGACAAAAAGTGAGTGTAATTTGACCTTAAGCAAAATTGAAGTATAGAGAACCTGTGATTTATTATGTATGTTCTAGTGAACATATGAGAGACCCAAAGTAGCTAAAACTTAAATAAGTGAATAAATTAATTTCTCTCTTATGTTAGAATTCATAAAATGGCCCAAGGGATGGAATTAAGGTTTTATTCCATCAGGTTATTCAGGTGTTTAGCTTGCTTCCTTCTTACTATTCTGTAAAGCTTAGACCATTGCTCTTACTCACAGGTGCACACGGAACACTGTTACTTCACATCCACACTCAAAGCAGCAGGAAAGAAAAGGAAGGAACACAAAACCAAGAATAAATGACTCTAAGAATAAAATAAATACAATTACTGTTGAAAATAGTATCAAGACTTTAGCATGGAGATCAAGTATATTAGTCAACATAAATTATGTTAATGATTCAATCCTATTAGTGAGATTCCTGTTGCTTTATCTTCCCTATTGATTGAAATTTCAAGTATAAACTAGTCACTAAAATAGATATTTTATATGAAAAATACAAAAAAAGAAAGTGCAATGATGAACATGTCTTCCATCAACACACACCCCACAGTTGAACATATCTCTTGTTGTAATATTTAAGTTGACCAACTCTTAGAAACAAGGCCATGTTTAACTAAGGAAGCTGAATAATGCTGTCTTTTGATTGCACGTCCATGTGAATGTCTACCAGCTGTCACTGTAGGGGAAGGGGAAAATGATATTAGAAGACAACCAAAAGTGTAGCAGTATCTGCTCCAGTAATCAGCAGCTTGACACTTCAACATAGAGGATTAGATGTGACTATAATTATTTTGGTGAGGGTTCCTGAAAACACTTCCTATAGAATGTGAGAAATGCCTCCGACGTCTACAAATGAGAGACGATTTTCATTGGCAATGAGGTAACTTGAGAAAAGGCACTGACCATGCTCCAAGTCAACCTAATGTCCATATTCAGAAATAACAAAGGGTAAAAATATTGTATTGAATGAAAGTTCAGAGGTCTTTCTCAGGGCAGATTGCTACAGCCAGATTGATATTCTTGGCAGAATATAGCGTGCTTATTGAATTGGTCCTCTGGGTCTTTGCAGAAAGCTCCAATTGCCCATAAGGAGGTGAGAGAGGCCTTAGGGCAAAAGGAAACAGAGAAAATACCAAGAGAAATGTACAAAAGAGAAAAAAGTCAAGGGCAAATTGGGTGCAAGTTCAAAGCTGTGTAAACAGCTCAGAAAGAGAGAGGGTATGCGCTTATGTCTGAGTTATCTTGCAACATGTTACTTGGGGCAAAGAGTAACAGGGCTCTAGGCCACTGATGGCAAAGGAGGAGGGCAACGTCCAAAGAATGGCAGTTGGGTCAGAAGCTTCCAAGGCCACAGCTGCCTAGCTGCCAGGCTCCTGGACTGGCTTCTGAACTGCACTTTCTCAAACATCCTTCAAGCAACTGATTTCCTAAGAGAACAGCAATACTTGGCCTGTCTCCACCACTCTAAATGTCTCAAAATATTTTTTATAGACATTCTCTTTCTTGATGTTTTCATATTTATTATTAAGCATACATGTTACTCAAGCAGCTTGCATGTATCATGGGAAGCTTGGGTCTAGTGTTAGGGTTTTTGTTTCTTTTCACTCTTCCTAATCTACTGTAATAAAGTGAGGCAAGACTATGTTTTCTAAAAAAGATGCTACAAGCATTGAGTATAAGGATACACACTATAACCTCTAAATATATGTATTGTAAGCCACAATGTGTAAGACAAGGGGAGAGAGAGAGAGAGAGAGAGAGAGAGAGACAGAGAGAGACAGAGAGAGAGAGAGAGAGACAGAGAGAGTGCAAAGTGCCTGCCCTAGAGGCAGGCTGGGGGAGGGGGAAAGAATCAGGGGACATTGGTGGTGGGAAATGGGCACTGGTGGAGAGATGGGTGCTGGAACACTGTATGACTGAAACCCAAAAATGAACACTTTTGTAACTGTATATCTCATGGTGGTATAATAAAATATTAAAAAAGTAAAAGTAAAAAGGTGCTACAGGTTTATTATTCCTGAATTTATGGCATCTTCCAGACTCTTCCCTATTCTCTCACTGAAAGACAAGAGTGAATCAACAGTCTTATCCATCAATAGACTGCAAAATATGGAACATGCATACAATGAAGTGTTAGTCTTAAGAAAGTTTTTACACATGTCACACTGTGGGCAAACCTGCAATATATAATGCCAGTAAAATAAACTGGTCATGAAATGATAAGTGCTAATAATTCTACTCATGTGAGCTATGGACAGTAGTCAAATACATAGGAACAGATGGTGGGTGCCAGCACCTGGGAAGGGGAGGGGTATTGAGTTCCAGTTCTAAAGGATAAAAAGAATTCTGGAGTGGACAGGAGTGATGGTTATATAGCACTAAGTTAACTATGTTCAATATTGGTTAAGGTAGTAAGTTTTGTATTATATATATTTTAGAACAACTAAAAATTGAAAAATAAATCAATAGGTTCTTTAAATGGATTCAATGCACTGGTTTTGCTGTCTGTTATTTCCTTGGTTTGGGGAACATCCTTGGGGTTTCTGGGTGCATAGTTGTCAGTCAAACCTGTGTAAAGTCTGCGCCAGTGCTCTGAGCCATCTCCTCAAACCTAGGATGTTCTCTGCTCTCCTTTCCTTTCTGGTATTCACCTTCAGAGTCCTGGAGCAGCAATTTTAGCCTCCTTCATACCCATAGAAGAAGTGATACTGCAGGCTGTAAGGGGTTTACACCCCTTCTGTTGCTTCCTCAAAATCTTTTTATCCCACTTGACTTTTTTTGTATTTCTTGCATGTATTCCTTGCTCAGAACCTGTGTCAGCCGTTAGGAGCACAGGCTTTTCAGTTTGGCCAGCCTGAATGAACTCTGCTCCAATGCTGATTTTCTGTTGTTCTCTGGGTAAGATACTTAGCCTGTCTGAGTCTGCTTCTGCCTGTGTAGAATAGTGATAACAGTATCTAAACGTGTTGTGAGTTTACGTACCAGGGACTTAGGACAGGGACTGCTCCATAGTAAGTATTCAATGAGTGCTTGCTGTTAGTATGAAATAGGCAATGATTATTTCCAGAAGTGCTTTGTGGAAGTCTTCAGTGAGAAGCACCTCTCAGTTTTCCCTGTAAACCTGTCCTCCATGCTAACCATCTATATCTTCTCTCCAAGGAGCTGCTGTTCTCGGTGATTCTGCTTATCCTGGTCCCTACTGGATACCACGGCATGGGACTAGCACATAAGCCAATTTTGGTAGTTTATATACTATTCTATCCCTCAGGCAAGCAGTGACTTGTTCAAAGTGTGGTGTCGGGGGAGCTGTTGGGGTCCCCAACAATACCAGGAAGTGAGTACTCTTCTACCTCCGGCCGGCGGGGAATGGATGAAAACTCAGGACTCCGGCACAGTTTTCAAAGGGCTTTACTATCACAGGTTTGATGCAGGCGAGGCAGAAGCAGCGGCGGCAGGTCTCTGTTTGATCGTGATTCCCAGGTTCTTCAATATTTTCAAGAATGAACATATTGAATAATAAAGATGCTCAGACTCAGAATTAGAAGGTAGAAAAGTTTATTGGAAAGTAGAGGACAGAGGAAAGGAACTCCCCTTGCGGGGAGGAACTTAGTATAGGACTAAGTTAAAGTAAGTGGTTGTATAGGCTCTTTTAAAGGCCTCCTGCATTGTTATCAACCAAGTATTACAGAGAATGCCAGAAATCTTCAGGGTGGTCTGGCTGCTTTGGGTCTTTCTGGCTATCTGCCTCAGGTATTGTTTGTTATCTTAGTCTTGTGACTCCTGGTTCCAAAGAGACTTGTATGATTCTGGGAAAGTCGGGAAAGTTAGAGATAGGGCCTTAGGATGAGGCGGGGTAGGTCAATGAGAGAACTGGAGCTGCTGACAAGGAGAAACTGTGGGCTTCTCTCAGGTCGGCAAGGGGAAACTGAGGCTTCCTCCTTCATTCCCCCTCTCAGAGATGAAACCCTGACTGCAGTCAGGAAGTAGACGACAGGTCAGTCTGGCTACTTCCTGCTGGCTTGGAGCTGAGACAGGGGCCCAGTGCAGTCAAGGAATCTCCTGAGGGGGATGTCCAGAGGACCATGATACCACGCCTCCATCCCCTGCATCTGCGGTTCCATGTTGACCACCATCTGTAGTTTTATGGCTTTCAATCTGAAATAGACAAACCTGACCAAGAGGTTAAATAAGCCAGGCCCGAAGATTAGTAATAATAAGATTACAACAGCAGGTCCCAATAATGGCAAGAACCAAGTAATCGATGGTAATCAGGATTTGATCTGTTTCCAAATTTGATTTGAGAGTTCCCCTTTCTGTGAACTATTTGCAAGCCATTTAACTTTCTTAAGAATCATGTGAGTTATTAGATCCACCAGTCCTGAGGTGTTAATGTACATACAGCAGGAGGTGTTTGCTAGTGCGCACACTCTGCCTTGATTGGCAATCATATAATTCAAAGCCAGGTGATCTAGCACCATCTCAGCTAAGGAGGCCAAGGAGCATTGATATCCTGAAAGTTTAATCCCGTCTCCTCAGCAACCACAGCCATGGTAGAGGTTAGGTTATTGAGCTGCGCATAATTCTGTACTACTCCATAGGTGGTCCTAGCCAAGGCTGCAACTAGAGCTGTGACTCCCAGAGCAATGAGCGTAACAGGTTCCCTTTTCTTCCTACTTATGGTTTCACCTGGTGTGAGATAAAGTCTTTCAATTTTCGACTGATTGAGAAAGAATAGCCCTTGTGGGTCAGGGGTTATTTGGCCAGTGGTCCAGCAACCTTTTGCAGAGCTAGAATCTATTTTTTACAAAAGTTATAGTAACATGGTTTTCTCTCCACCTTCACTTTAAATTTGCCAAATGACTTAATAAAACTGACTTGTTCTTTTGCATAAACACAGCCATGCTGGAGAACTCTCCACTTAGGTACCCCATTACTACAAGAAGTCCTGGGAATTGGCTAAGACAGCGGGAGACACCAATCATGGTATTTTAATGTCTTTACCTGTCACGCCAGGGCTACCCCAGGCTTGGCCATAGCATGAAGATCAGGTTCCACGATAAGCTACAGGTGGCCTCGGGCCTCTTTCACCAGGTTTCAAGGGCAGAGAATGACCACATCCCTCTTTGGGACTGAAGCCATTACCTACTACAGCAGCCTTCCTTGTTGCATGGTCCAGGCAGTTGTCAGTAACCAAGATTGACAGATTCCTCATTCTTCACAGCAGAGATGATTTTCGGTTCTTCCTTGAGCTGGCCTGCCTCTAGAGTCTCCCTGAGGTTTGCAGGGTACTTGTAACCACCTGCTCCTGTCATTTAGGCCAATCCCTTTGATTCCTGTTTTCCCTGGAAGTGGGCCTTGGGGTCTCATACTGACTTTCCTGTCTGCATGAGGGCTAGGCCCTATTACAGAGAGGAAATATTTTTGTCTGAGTTTATGCAAACCAACACAGTGCCATGAAACATCAAAAATGTACTGAAGGTGCAAAGAGAGAAAAACATATATTACACTTTACTCACAATGAGGTACAATACACCAATTTGCTGTTGGACCTGCCCAAAAAGAAGCATAAAGATCTGTAGAAATAGAACATAGAGTTTAACAATCTCAGGTATAATTTATTTAATACCATGTCAAAACCTTAATTCCCAATTTTAGGAGCACCATACCATCCGTTTAATATTTTTTCCATAGATTTCACCTATATTGTACTAGAACAATTCTTCAGAAAAGAGTTCCGTAGTTTCTTTACTCAGCATCCTCAGACCTTTTACACATTCCTTTACATTCATTCTGTCCTGTAACTTTTCTTCAATTCCAAAACTGCTTCACTTTAATAGGATTCCTTTCCTTTCACTTACATCTCCACCCATTGTTTTTATTACTTAAAATACATTACTTAGATTTCTTATTGTCAGACTCTACCAGTTTAACTTTCTTATTTTACTGAGCTCAATACAGATTAATCTCCCAAATTTGGAAACAAGTTGCTAGTTAATATCTTGCTTACTATGACAAACTACTTTAAAAGCATTAATTCCATATTTTAGGAAAACACAAACAACGCAAAGTTAAAATACTTAGAAGATACTACCAAGAAACAGTAAAGACTTCACACTTGTGAATCACTTGATCACTTGATCACTTGAATCCCGTTATTCATCGATTTGCTCAAGCGGGTGCCAGTAACATTTCCATTGGACTCTATCACGTGCCAATGTAGCCCAATGGCATCTGGTTGATTCAGGAATATGAAGAGGCTCAAACCGTTCCTTCAGGGTCTTGACAAGGAAGTCAGACCATCTTGTAGGTGGGTGGCCACGTGATCTTTTGATATCCCGTGGGATCCAGTCGGTAATGGCTCTAGTCCAGCGGTTGTCTCCAAATTGCATTACATGTCCAGCCCATCTGATTTTCGATGCCTTGGCAAACGAGACGGCATCCCTGATTCTGGAATAGCGACAGAGGTCAGAACTCCGGATTCCTTCTCTAACTTGAGTGAGGCGTGATATTCCAAGCATAGCTCTTTTGATTCCTCTCTGGGAGACCCGAATAGCATTCTCATCCTGCTTTCATAGGGCCCAGGTCTCTGAGGCGTATGTTAATGCAGGGAGAACGGTGGAGTCAAAGAGATGTGCCCGGAGCAGGAGGTTCTTTGTCCTTTTTAGCTATTTCTTCGATGCCTTTGAAGGCATTCCATGCCGCTCTCTTCCTCCTGTGCAGCTCAGGTTTTAGGTCGTTCATCATGTTGATTTCTCGACCTAGGTACACATAACTGCTGCATTCAGAGATGTTTGTTCCATTGAGAGTGAATGGGGCCTCAGGAACTAGTTCATTCTTCATGAACATTGTTTTCTTTTAGATTCAGCTGTAGACCTATCTTTCCACATTCTCGGTCGAAGTCAGCCAGCATTTGTGCCGCTTGGCTAATGTTTGGTGTTATTAGAACGATGTCATCAGCGAAGCAGAGGTGGTGTAGTTGCCAACCATCTATCTTCACTCCCATTCCTTCCCATTCTAATTGTTGCATGATCTCGAGGGTGGCGCTGAAGAGTTTTGGTGAAATGGTATCACCCTGTCGAACCCCTCTTTTCACATTAATGATCACTTCTTTGTAGAATGGTGAGATCCTGGTGGTGAATCTGTAATACGGCTCACGAAGGATCTTAATGTATTGGGTTTGAATGCCCTGTTTGGCTAGGGCTTCGATGACTGCTTCAGTCTCCACAGAATCAAAGGCTTTCTGTAAATCAATGAACGTGAGACAGAGCGGCATCTTGTACTCCCTACAAACCTCAATGAGCTTGGTTACCGTGTGGATATGGTCGATTGTGCTGAATCCTTTCCGGAAGCCTGCTTGCTCGCATGGTTGTCCTTCATCTAGTGTTCTGCTAATCCTGTTCAGGATGACTCGTGTAAACAGCTTGTAGGTGACGGACAACAGGCAGATGGGGCGATAGTTGCTGATGTCGTGAATGTATCCCTTCTTGAACAGTAGAACTGTCCTGCTGGTTTTCCATTGGGAGGGCACCTTGCATTCAGACAGGTAGCGTGTGAAGAGCCGAGCTAATGTATTGATGAGTACCAACGGCAGATTCTTCAGGTGTTCGGGTCTGACTTTGTCTGGGCCTGGTGCTGTTCCTTCTTTACCGACGAGATGGCATGCCGGATTTCAGAAGGGAGAACGCTGGGAATGACATATCCATCCTGTGGAATTTGGTATGCGGGCAGGTGGATGTGGCTATCAAAGAGATTTGAGTAGAAGTCCTGGATAATCTTCTCCATTGCCTTTCTGGAAGATGTGATAGATCCATCAGGGCGTCGGAGGGCAGTCATCTTGGTCTTATAGTTGGCAAAGGACAGGCGGGCAGTCAGCGAGTGCTTTTCCCGGCTTCTGCTGCATCTTCCAGTATTTCTGCTCTTCTGTCTTTGAGGTCTTCTTTTATCGCTTCTCTGCACTGTTTAGCAAGCTTGGATGTTAGCATTTGGTCTCCTGAGGCTCGCGCCTTGCCACGTTGGCGAATGAGCTCGAGAGTTTCTGAAGACAGGCGTCCTTTTGTGTCTTTCTCTCTCTCAGCATTCTTCGCACAATCATGGAGGTGCTGAACCAGTCGTTTGTATTCTTCATCGATGTCGCCAATGATGGTATCTTCCCATGTTGCTGCAATGGTGCCAAAGATTGGCACCACACTTGTGAATAAAGCTCTCAAATTCAAGACTAGGTTGATACCAGGTGACAAAGCTCACATATATTAAAGCTATCTCAATAATAGCACATACTGGGCAGATTAGAAACAAAGCCTGAAAAAGAAAAACTGATTGCTGTCCTTTAAAACTTTTACCAAGGCACAATACTGTGGCTTCAGACTTATCAGGCTGAGGTCGGAGATTATCCCATTATTAACTCTTTGCTAAGCAGCCTTGGAAATTTATATTACCAAAAGTCTTAAGAGATCAAAAACACTGGTAGGATAAAAGTTCTGAACTGTAGATTTCAACTCAGAGGATTTTCTAGACCAGATATTCTAATAATCCATTGCAGAAATAAAACAAATATGTACCTTAGACATACCAACATAAGGCATTTGAACCAGTTTTCGTGAAACACAAGATTTTCTTTTACTTAATTGCAACAGTTCTTGTACCTTAGTTAATTTTGAAAGACCCTAATTTCTAATTAGAATTTGACTTATAAGGCTTATAAAGTAAAGCTTTGCACAATCTTACAAAATTCTTATCTCTTCCCTGATTCTGGCTCTAGCTTCCACCCTTTCTTAACAGCACAAGTTTTGGAGCTGAGAGAATTTCAGGGATAAGGAAACCTTTAACCTTTACAATTAGATCTCTTAACCTTTTACCATAAGATCTAGATTGAGCATATTAATTTCTTCTCATGGTCAACACTCAGTTTAGAACACATTGCCTATCTCTGGCTTAACAATTTATTTAATTCCAACTTGGTTCTATCTAACACTCCAATGTTTCACACAGACAGGACAAGTTAACTGCAAACAATTGGTGGCCACCACACACACACACAGGCGTCTCGTACGCACACACACACACACTCATACAGTTTATCGATCAATCTTTTTAGTTATTATGTGACCCTTTAGGAAGGGTAGAGGAAACTGATAGACTGAGAAAGAAGGGCAGTCCCCCAGGGCAAATAGCACTGCTCACAGATTGGGACCTCACCCTGCATTTTTCAGCCTGCACCAGCCTCTGTCCCCTGCCTTTTTTTTTTTTTTTGAAGCATGGGTCAAGAAAGCGCTTTTGTTGAAAAAACCGGCAACTGGTTGTTAACCATAACTGAGTATGGCCAATTCAGTTGTTAACCTAAAATCATAGTATGCTACCATTTTCAGCTTTCCTAGGTCTGAGTTCAGCTTTCCTAGTTCCTAATTCCTAGTTCCAAGTCCTGAATGCACCTTAGTGGCTTTTGCTAGCTAGAGGCATAGTAAAGAAAGTTAAAATCAGTTACGATGTCCAGTCTCTGAAATAGATGTTACTGAGGACGGGTTAGGCTGTAAAAAACCTGTAAGTTAAATTACTGTATTTATCCCCTTCAAGAACCCTTTCATACAGCACAGCCAGGGTAGCAGGGGTTCAACAGACACTTTTTACAAAGGTCAGGGCGTTTTCACAACTCCCAAAAATAATTTAACATAAGGAATTTCTGACCATTTCCCCATACATTGACAAAACAGGTCTAGCATAATTGATACTCTCTTTCTCTGACCATTTTTCACCACCATCCAAGGGATACCGGGCCATGCTTTTGTGCAGAAAAATATCAGCCTGTCCTTGAGAGTTTCAGGATCGAACACTTGCCAGTTTATATGAATGCACTCTAAAGGAGTAACTCTGGAGGTGGCACGCACCCCATCTGTAGAAATAAGGAGATTCCTGAGCGTCCCCAGAGTCCCTATTCGCTACCCGATGGGGGAAGAGAGCGCCCTCACTTCCACTGGAGAGATTCAAACCCTGCAGCACAGGTTCGAGCCGGCCTTGTTGGACTTAGCTGCCCTTATCGATGAGACTTGCCCCTCCATAAATGCCCTGTGTCATAACAAGGCCAAACCAGCCTCAGGAAGCCAGGCAAAAACGTTGTGCTTCCTGCATACAGAGATCCTAGTCAGGAGAGAAGGACCATTGCACTTGACTGTAGGTGTCAAGCCCTGATGAGGGCTTGAAATAGCCCGCCCTGGATGTGCCAAGGAGCTCTGGGTGCCAGAAACATCAGCCCCAGATCCTGAGCTGATGTAAGTGGACACCAGCCTCCAAATAGGTGGGGAAGTATGTAGATACCTAGAGGTTTCAGCCATTCCCTGCTAGCTAGTGCTCTGAACGAAAGATTTGTGAACTGCCTTGAGGAGGAGATGGAGATGGATTTGATCTCTCTCAGGGAAGCAAGCTTTCTCAGGGGTCAGTCCCAACAAAAAACAGGATCCCGCCAAGAGGAGAGTCTAGGGGTTCTTCTGAGTTCTGGTGAGACCGGAGGATAGAGACCAAGAAGAGGTATCTCAGGGCACACTCTGGAGGGCTGGATGCAAACCTCTAAGCCGAGGTGAGGCCTTGGCAGGCCGCTTATGCTGCGGTTAGGGCAAGCGCTCCTCTCGGGCCACTGAGACGGAAGGAGAACATAGAAGACTTCCCAGGGCACATGCTGGAGGGCTCAATACGAACCTCTAAGCCGAGGTGAGGCCTTGGTAGGCTGCTTACACTGTGGTTAGGGCACGCGCTCCTCTTGGGCCTCTGGGACAGAAGGAAGAGCAGAGGCAGCCCTTTGGGGTTGCCTGAAAAGGAATCCAACTCCCTAAACTGCTGACATTCCACTCTCCAGGGAAAGTGGGGATCACAGAGAAGGGAAGCCGACAGACCTTTCATCCACCTTAAGAATGGCCACGCGGTGCTAGTCACCTTCTAACTGGTGGGTGGATGCCCGTTTTTTTAGGTAGGGCTATAGGACTAGATGTCCGCAAACAAAGAGACAGGTAACAGAGATCTGGAGTCTGGCCACACTTACCGCTCTTCTGCTGTGAGTGGTATCCCAGACGAGCCCCCAAATAATGCAGGCGAGGCAGAAGCAGCGGTGGCAGGTCTCTGTTTGATCTTGATTCCCAGGGTTCTTCAATATTTTCAAGAATGAAAATATTGAATAATAAAGATGCTCAGACTCAGAATTAGAAAGTAGAAAAGTTTATTGGAAAGTAGAGGACAGAGGAAAGGAACAACCCTTGTGGGGAGGAACTTAGTATAGGACTAAGTTAAAGTAAATGATTTTGTGTAGGCTCTTTTTAAAGGCCTCCTGCATTGTTATCAACCAAGTATTACAAAGAATGCCAGAAATCTTCAGGGTGGTCTGGCTGGTTTGGGTCTTTCTGGTTATCCGCCTCAGGTATTGTTTGTTATCTTAGTCTTGTGACTCCTGGTTCCAAAGAGAACTGTATGATTCTGGGAAAGTCTGGAAAGTTAGAGATAGGGCCTTAGGATGAGGTGGGGTAGGTCAATGGGAGAACTGGAGCTGCTGACAAGGAGAAACTGTGGGCTTCTCTCAGGCCAGCAAGGGGAAACTAAGGCTTCCTCCTTCAGGTTCCGATATACAATCCAAGAGCAGGGAAAACTCCGGACTCTGGGTTCCCAGCTAGGTAGGCCCCAGCCATGTGTAGGCCAAAATGGCTGCCACCAGGTGTTGAAGCTCAACAGAGAAAGGAGAGGACGGAGGAGCAAAACGCCAAGAAAAGCCAAAAATGGCAAAAAAGGGCCTTTTCTCTTTTGTCAACTTAATTTTATAGATAGAAATCCGCCTAAAACTTCCCAGCCTGGCCCATTGTGGGCTAGGCTATCTAGAGATGAATACAGGTAAACAACTCTATTGAAATGCAGCACTTCAGGTGGCCTTCTGGTGTTTATGAGCACCAGAGCTGATTCAAAGCCTCCCTAGCAGAGCTGGGAGGAGCTCAAAGCTAAGTGTAGCTGGAAGCTAGGTAGGGCATCACCCAACTGTGTGCCCTCTAATTCCACAATCAGCACGTCTCTGCAGGTAAAATGATCCTCCTCAGATCCCCGCTGATTGTGGAATTAGGAGGGCCTTTCTTTCTGCTAAGGTTAGGTGGAGATGGTGAAAGCATTGCCATATGATCGCCATCTTCCCTGCTTGCGCAGAGGAATCTCAGCTGAGGTGAGAACACAAGGCCCCCTGCACAGAAGAAATACTTTAGAGATGGTGGGATGGGTGCTGGAAGAGTCAGAGGGGTAGAAGCCTAGAACTTAGAGTTTGGGAGAACTGGGTCTGCACTTACCATCACATTCCAGTTACAGAAGCCTAAACTTTGTTCTTTTCCATATGGCTGTCTTGAGTTATATTGTTGTCGCCGCAACAGAAAGGCACTCAGCGCCAGAGCCATTTATTTATCTATTTTTTGGTTTGAGGTCACACCCAGAGATGTTCAGGCCATACTTCTGGCTCTGCACTCAGGAATCACTCCTGGTGGGCTTGAGGGACCATATGAGATATCGGGGATGAAGCCAGATTTGCTATTTGTAAGGCAAGTGCCATACCCAGTCCCTCCAGAGCCTTCATATTCAAGTTGTCCTCCCATTTCTTCTCTCCCAATGACTTATTATTAGTCTCGTGATGCTGTGGTCTGAATTGTGACTGATGGGCTCTTACTTCAAAGGACCTACCTCTCTTTTCTTAGTTCGAGAATTTTAGTCTAGCTAATTTTCCTAGTTTTTTCTTGTTTGGCTTCATTAGCTGTCATCTAAAGTCTTTATCTCCTAAGCTATTTCACATATGACAGTGATCATTCACTGCCTCTATTCTTAGATTTTGTTGCTTTTTGCCATTTGGATGCTTCTTTGTATCCCACGCATGACAGAGATCATCCTGTATCTGTCTCCCTTCCATCTGGCTGACTTCATTCAGCCCAATGCCCTCTTGATTGTACATTTCACTATGGTAGTTGATTGATTTCACATTTCTCCATTATGCAATGACCCATTGTTATTATTAGTAGAGGTACATATTCAGTCACCTAATGAGACCATTAGTAACTGGGCATCTGATACCTGCATACAGCAGCTCGGCTTTGTATATGATTAAGCTGATTCACAAAGAGGCCAAGTGAGATAGAATCATTTTTATTTCCCCTCATTCCCTGCTAAGGTAATGGAAAATGACTAAGTGCTTTTTCAGTTCGGGTTGTACTGTCTTTGGGAATTTGCTGTTGTTGTTTTTGAAGATAAAGCAATTTGTACTGTGGACTCTAGGTCTACATATCTGTTTTTGAACAGAAGTTTTCGAAAGGGAATTTCCATTTCTTGATGGGTCTGAAAGACGGAGATGTGTCTTTCCAAGATTTCCTTCCCTTCTCTCAAAGGTTTAGGCACTCAAGATGATTTGATATGGCTTTGGTGTCTAATTTGGGAGATTTGATCCTGAAAAATTGGCACTTAGAGAACAATTATTTTGGTTAAGTATTGTCTTTATTAGCATCTTCTAAAATCTAAGTAATTTTTCAAAGGAGTAGTATAATAAAGGGGAGGTATATAAGAAAGTCCCCTCTACCTTCCTAGGTTAGTAGCTGAGTATTCCTATATCAAAAGACAAAGTAAAATGATAGAAATATTAATTTTGTATTGCAGAGGCAGCACTACAAATATATGAGAATTAAAGAGGTGACCAGAGCAGAAATTTTTCTTCCTTTTAGGAAGGAAACAATAGAACTCCCATTTGACCCAGCCATACCACTCCTGGGAATCTACTCTGGGAAACCAAAAATACGCAGCGGAAACACCATCCCTACTTTTATGTTCATAGCAGCATTATTCACAATAGCCAGAATCTGGAAGCATCCAGAGTGCCCGAAAATCGATGACTGGATAAAGAAGCTTTGGTACATCTACACAATGGAATACTATGCAGCTGTTAGGAAAAATGAAGTTATAAAATTTGCCTATAAATGGATGGACATGGAGAAGATTATGTTGAGTGAAATTAGCCAGAAGGAGAGAGACAGACACAGAATGACTGCATTTATTTGCATGGCATAAATATCTATGTACATATTATGATACCAATATCCAAGGTCAAGTGAAACATATATCAGGAGGTCTTGTCAAAGGTGGAAATTATCACAAACGTGTGGGAGTCAGAGGTTAGGTAAAACAGAAAATGGAACAGTGTGCTAATAATTGTCGAGGGTACTAATGCCAACCTAGAACTGAGCATTAAATAGAGGCAAAAGGATACACATGACAACCTTTTAATGTATGTTCTGTAATCCATAGTCTGTAAGGGAAGGAAAAGAGAAAGAGAGAGAAAGGGAAAGAAATAAAGAACCTGCCATGGAGGTGGGCTGGGGAAGGGGGAGGGAACCGGGGACGTTGGTGGTGGGAGATGGGCACTGGTGGAGGGACCGGGTGCTGGAACACTGTATGACCAAAACCCAAATATGAATTTTTAATTGTATATCTTTTTATTTGTATATCTCATGATGGTATAATAAAATACTTTAAAAAAAATAAAAAAATAAAATGATGAATTAAAAAAATAAAATAAAATGATGAATTAAAAAAATAAAATAAAATGATGAATTAAAAAAGATGGAAACAATAAATTTGTGGAGAATTGACAAAACAAAAAAGGTTTGGGCTGGGGGGTGGGGGGATGACGACTTCCTAGTATTTACTATACACTGTTTCAGAATCTAGAAGTATAACAGTGAATAAAACCAAACAAAATATTCTGCAGAATAACAACAAAATAAGACAAGGTTTGATTATATATATCCTAGTCTGGTGAAAACTATGTCTTCTGCTCTCCCATAGGCAAGGAAGTTGACTGTTAAGTAGAAGATGTTCTCTCCAGCTTTGGGGGTAGGGGACAAAGAATGATCAGTGTGTTTTACTAGCCATGGTTATTTCTTAAGACCCTAAATTTATTTAAAAATTGTTTTGAGTCATACCAGGTGGTACTCAAGGATTACTCATGGTTGTGCACTCAGGAATCACGTCTCATGGTGCTCAAGGACCAGGGATTGAACCTCAGTTGGCAGCTGTGTGTAAGGCTGAACCTGTTGTACTATTACTCTGACTCCCAAAGACCCTTAATTTAAAAATGTATGCCAACATATTGTTGGGTGACATAGTCTGTTTTATTTTGGGGCCATACCTGGCAGTGCTCCTGGCTGATTCAAAGCACCATTTGGGATGTTGGCCCTTGAATCTATATCGATCCAATGCAAGGCAAACACCTACCTGCGGTACTTTTGCTTCATCACTTGGGGACACATATTCTGAACCTCTATAGATGCAGTACGTAACTTTCCAGATTAGTGAGTTGTATCGCCTATTTTCCTCTCCTCTCCTTGACACAGAGGGCAGAATGAACCTTGAATATCTATCTTGGGGAGAGAAGCAGAAACTCTGCAAGGTTATACAGGAGGCATTGGAGGGTATTGGAGAGTCTCAGGCACCACTGTAGGGTCTGGTGGCACTTCTGGTTGTGGAGAATGCCATTCTTGGGAGAGGATGAATAAAGTGTTTTATATATATATATATATATATATAATGTATGTACGTATTATATATATGTATGTATATGTACATAATGTATATGTCATGTACACACACATCAATCACCACTCTGAAAATTGTCTCTTCTGTCCCAAGGGCCATGATGACATTTCTTTGTGGTCACAGCAATAGGGCTGCCTGTGGGTGTGAGACCTTTCAACCTCAACTCCCCACGTTAAGTGGGTTTCCCTCAGCTTTCTTTCCACTTCAAGATAGACCACAGATCCTCATCTGAGCTTGAGAATCCTTCCAATAAAGGTATTTTTCTCCTGAAGTAGTAAGAGTATCAATACAGAAGGGATAGAGTGAGAGGAAATGGCTGCAGTTTGGGAAGGCTCTCCATTGTCTATCTCACAGAGAACTTTCTAGAGTTGGGTGATTTAACCAGCCTGCAAAGGTGTCTTTTATGCTCCCAGTCAGTCAAAGCTTATACTACATACAAGGCAATGATTTTACTACCGAGGAATCGACATCTCTCAGCCCTTTTTTTCTGGGTTTATAGTCTTGAAACTCTTAATTACGTCAGCCCTAACACAAATCTCCTCTTACTGTGCTTATGCATTTGAGCTGAATGTTCCATTTATGTCCACTGAGATGATGATCCTTGCACATGCCTGACCTTCCAGGCAAGGGACTCACTTATGACAGAACTCCTTGTAGTGGAGACTTCATAGGAAGAGCATAGAGGATTTGTTTTTTTTTAAAAGCAGGATCTTTTCTCATACTCCGCAGGATAGCTCTGAAATCTCCAGGCAGTATTTCTTTTTAAAAATATATGTCACGATCACGATCACGATCTTCCCGTTAATCATCTATTTGCTAGAGCGGGCACCAGTAATATCTCAATATGTCCTGTCACATGCTGTAGAGCCAAGGGCATCGGCTTGGTACAGGAACATAAAGAGCCTCAAACCATTATATTAGGTCATGAGAATGATCTAATATAATTGTTACTGGCATTTGGCATATCAAATACAACACGAGCAGCTTGCTAGGCTTGCCGTAGCGGGAGGCATACTCTATAAACACCTCCAAATAAAGCCTTTATTGATGAACCTGCTGTGATGGGCTGGTCGGCTGGGTGGAGTTCTGATGAGAGGGAAGTCCAATGTGGAAAATGGCGGCGCCCATGGAGTGGGTGGGGGGGTCGTCTGGCTTGTTGTGAGGTTCTACCGGGGTGGTGGGCCAAGGCTGGAACCCACCATGCCTCCCGACTGCCTCATGAACGGCTGGGCACAGGGAGAGCAAGGAACCGCTCTGCCCCATGTCTGAGAGTCTATGTATTCATGTTAATAGAAAATCCAAACGGAAGTTACAGTACCGGTCACTTTTTGATATTATGACTATGCTTTGTGACAGTATTAGCCAACTTGCTAGTTTCCTCCTGCTGTAAGGTATAATGAAGGTGACAGCTGTCTGTAATGTATTCTCTTTACTTTTACTGATTTCAGGCACTTGGATTTGCAATGCTTGAGGAATGTAGATTGCTTTAGAAATTGTTGTTTTTAGAATCCTTTTTCTTATTGGTCAACTTAAAAATCCCTTTATTGGCCTAATAAATTAACTTCTATACTTGGAGGATATATATGTGAAATTTTCCTTCTTTTAATAATGCACCCTATCTTTTTTGGAATCGGTTGTGATTGTCAGTGATTATTTTGATTTTATGGCTTTGACTGTGTGGTAATCACTTGTATCACTTGTCCTCCCATTGATCATCAATTTGCTGGAGTGGGCACCAGTAACATCTCCATATATCCTGTCACATGCTAGTAGAGTCCAAAAGCATCTGCTTGCTCCAGGAACATAAAGAGCCTCAAATCATTCCATCAGGTCATGGGAATGAGGTCTATAATTGTTACTGGTATTTGACATATCAAATACAACACGGGTAGCTTGCCAGGCTCTGCTTTGCGGTGGGATACTCTTGTAGTCACCTCTTATCTCGAGCATTTATTGATGAACCGTGCAGCCTCAAGGGCCATGCAAGCCGGACTGTGATCAGCTCTTCTGCTGGGTGTAATAGTAAGAGTTTTGTTGTTTTTTCTGTTGTTATCATTTCACAAGCATCCTTGGGAGCATACAGTGGCAGCTCTCTAGATTTTATTGAGTTCTTTGGATTCTGTTACTTTAGTACAGGGACTCTGCGTTTTTATGCACTTACAACTCCTGGGAATATTTCTAATATCACGTATCTAGGTTTATCACAGAACATATAATTGATATGCACAGGGTAGCAGCACAGGGTTCTTCATTTTAAGATTTGACCGAGAACCACATTCTAAGGGTAAATCATTGTGTGAGAGAAGGTTTCTCAAACTCAAATCAATACATGTTGTAGAACTGTGTTCTGTATTGTGAGATACATCGCAGTTTTTGTCCTAGACCAGTGCTCTATGGATCTGTTTTGAATATTGAGCCATGGATCAGAAATTATACCAAGGTGGTAGACCAGTAGTTTTCAACATTTCTACATCTGCATACTGGCACTGGTCATAGACCTATGGTTGAAAGAGGGGCTTGCATTTTGTTTAATGCTCTATCCCTGGATACTATTACCATCCCAATTCTCTTCCCAATTATGACAAAAATATCTCCCAACATTACCCGATGTAATGGGTTGGATTTGTGAAACTGTGCTTTAATACTCTTGAACTTCTTAATTCAAAGATTCTAGTCGACCAAGAATTTTTCTGAGTGGGAGATGGGTACATGAAACTTGAGTTTCAAACTTGGGACTCTATAAGGTCAAACAAATCTTTAGTCATTGTGGAACCCAATAAAGGGCCCAGGACTATCATTTCCAGTCCCCAGCAGTATCTTTATTTGGCCAGACAGGTTATTTTTAATTATAAAAATTGTTCATTTAATTTACAATTTGGGATTTATTGATTTCTAACTTTGAAAATTGGAAGCACTCACTCCTATCAGACCATAGTGTGCAATAGACCAAATGTACTCTCAATTGCTCAAATCTCAAATTGTCAGAACTTATTCGTTCCTAGTCTGGTTTCTAGAGACAGTGGATTTATAATTATTGGTTTAAATCTCCATAACCGTTACCGCATTCAATGTGCAGTAATTCTTCTAAGATTGGCACTTTTGATGTTAAGAAGTTAATTATGTTGTGTCAATTATATTGTAAGGTCAACTGCTCTAATTTAGTGATTCGTTTCGTTTCTTATTGTGTAACATACTTATGTTGAGATTTCTGGATTTCTCTTTTGGAAATAAAATTTGGTCGCGAACACTCAGACTCTTTTGACAATCAATCACATTACACCAATACTTTTCGTTTTGAGTAATGTGATGCTACATGTCTCTTGAGAGTTCTCTCTTTCTTAAGTGCTGGTTTCAAGTGAGACATTTCAAGGAATAAAGAATAAATGGGTATGTGATACACTCCTGTCCGCAATTATCCTCACCTTGCCAGAATCTATCACTGATGTGGTAATAGAAATTACATATGGGATGGCTTGATACTGGTACTTATGACCAATTTCAGAAGAAAGGTGGAAGAAAATGCCTTGGTTTGGGGCTGGATTTATGGACCTGCATGTTGTATAGTTCCACAAGGTGTGGAGAGGGGCCTGCATTTTGCTTAATGCTGTACTTTTGCTCTGTCTTGGCATTCTCTTCCTTCCTTCCTTCCTTCCTTCCTTCCTTCCTTCCTTCCTTCCTTCCTTCCTTCCTTCCTTCCTTCCTTCCTTCCTTCCTTCCTTCCTTCCTTCCTTCCTTCTTCCTTCCTTCCTTCCTTCCTTCCTTCCTTCCTTCCTTCCTTCCTTCCTTCCCTTCCTTCCTTCCTTCCTTCCTTCCTTCCTTCCTTCCTTCCTTCCTTCCTTCCTTCCTTCCTTCCTTCCTTCCTTCCTTCCTTCCTTCCTTCCTTCCTTCCTTCCTTCCTTCCTTCCTTCCTTCTTCCTTCCTTCCTTCCTTCCTTCCTCCTTCCTTCCTTCCTTCCTTCCCTCCTTTCTTCTGTTCTTTCTTACTTTTAAAGTAAAACAGACTTTATTTGGAGGTTTTGAGGAAAGGGAAAGAGAGGGAAAATATAGAGAGAGCAAACATCTAAAGAGGGAAGATATAGGTGCCACATGTGCTCAGGCGCTACATGTGTTAGGCCACGTGGGCACAAGTAGCACATGGGCTCATGAAGCATATGCGTCTTTTTCTTCCTTCCTGTCTTTTCCTCATTTCATGCTCTGCTTTTGCTCTCAGATTTCTCATTCCCTCTCTCTCTCTCGCTCTCGCTCTCTGCCTGTTCCCTTCCTTCTTTATTTCCTCCCTCCCTCCTTTCCTTTCCTTCCATCTTTCCATTCATTCCTTCTTTCTATAACTATATTGTGAGAACAAAAAACTGCAAACTGGGGACAATTGTCTAATAACAGAAGCTACTTATGTAAGCTATACAATGGGAAACTTTGAGGCTGCAAAGAGGAACAACAAAGACCTCCATATGTTGCAGTGGAGAGAGTACAGTAGGGTGGGTTGTTAATTGAATAAAGAAAGTAGGTATCCAAAGTAAACAAATGTTTACCAGTGTTATTAAAAAATAATTTTATCTAAGGAACAGAGTTAAGATTGCTTTGGGAAAGCTCTGTGGAAGAAACCTGGAGCTTCTGTGCCCTGAACATGCTGTTCTCACTGAATTCTGTAGGGCAGGGGAGAAAACTTCTTACTCTTTAGGTCCATCTTCGACTTGCTGAGTAATCAAATTAACAGAGGACATTTTAGTAGGAGAATCTGTCAGAGTAATCTTATGTAGATTGAGGATTCTAAAGATATGAGGCAAATTTGGGGTATGTATCCTGAGCTTAGGGCTGAAATAGGACCTGGGACTTTAAGGCAGGAAGACACACACGTGGAGGAGAGAGTAACTCAAATGACAAGGAGTGGATGATCTATAACTAGGTAATAGCTCTGCCATTACTTGTCTGTATTGCTTGTCTTCCTGTTGTTCATCGATTTGCTCGAGCGGGCACCAGTAACATCTCCATATGTCCTGTCACATGCTAGTGTAGCCCAAGGGCATCTGCTTGCTCCAGGAACACGTAGAGCCTCAAACCAATCCTTCAGGTCATGGGAGTGAGGTCTATAACTATTACTGGTTTTTTGGCATATCAAATACGACACGGGAACTTGCCAGGCTCTGCTGTGTGGGAAAATGATCATTACAATATATAAGTGTGAAAAATCCTGGGAAGGACTTGGTCCTAACTTCCATTATTGTCTAAGAATGTCACGCGGCAGAGTGTCCAGCCCTGCCATATAGATGAAAATTACTGAGCTAGAAAGATGATTTCTAAGACATAGCCCTGAATCTGGGTGTTCCAAATTGTTCTGTGTAGTTAAGGGTGTGGTAACAGTTTTTCATGGAAATTCTGGGTCTCATTTTTTATTTATTTTTGGCTTTTTGGTTCACACCTGGCAATGCTTAGGAATTGCTCCTGGCTCTGCACTCAGGAATTTCTCCTGATGGTGCTTGAGGAACCATGTGGATGCTAGGGATTGAACCTGGGTCAGCCATGTGCAAGGCAAACACCCTATCCACTGTACTGTTGCTCCTGCCCTGGGTCTAAATTTTGAAAACTGCTGGCCTAAACAACAGACATTTATTTTCTGACAATTTCGTGGTTAGAAAGTTGAGCTCAAGATCCCAGCACGGTTGGCTTCAGGTCAAAACTCTTTTCCTGTATTGAGACAAGTGCCTCTCACTGTGTCTCCATGTAACATAGCCCTCTGGTCTCTGCTTGTTCTTATAAGGGCTCCAGTATTTTGAATTAGGGCTCCACCATTATGATTTTATTTCACCTCTATGATTTCATTTCACCTTTCATTGAAGGTGAAAGATGTAATGATTTCATTTGACTTTTCATTGAAGGTGAGCCTTTTCCTCAAAGGCTCAGTGTCCAGGGTCACTTGTGACATTAGGGCCCCTATATTAATTCTGGGCTCTATAAATCAGGCTATAGTCCCTGATGTAAATCCAGTAGGACAGAAATGAAAATGATTGACCAAACTGGTTGGGACGGCCTAAGAAACCTTAGAAGGAAATAAATAAATCTTAAAGAAATAAATACTCAAAACAACAAGTCAAAGAATATAGAGAAGGAGAGATAGTACAGAGCTAAGCCACTTGCTTTCCATGCAGCCACCCTTGGTTCAAATTCCAGGCATCACATATGATCTCCTGTTTACTCTAATTACTCTCCTGAGCAAAGAGCCAGGGATAGCCTCTGAGACTATAGGGTGTGGTCTAGCCCTCCTTGACCCCCTTCCTCATAAGGAAAAGTACAGAGGTTTTGTAATAGAAAACGGTAGTCTTCCCATCTCTCCAACTTGGAGCCCACTTTCCATAGTTAATACTGTGGAATGAATGTTCATATCCTCCCTAATTTATATGTTGAAAATACTTATTACCATTGTGATGATATTTGGAGTGAGAATAGAAAACCAAGATGGGGGCTGGAGCGATAGCACAGTGGGTAAAGCATCTTCAATGCATACGACTGACCTGGGTTTGATCCCCAGCATCCCATATGGTCCCCTGAGCACACCTAGGAGTAATTCCTGAGCGCAAAGCCAGGAATAGTCCCTGAGCATTGCTGAGTGTGACCCCAAAAGCAAAAAAAAGAAAAGAAAAGAAAACAAGAATGGACTCTAAAACTAGGAATTGAAAGCTTTACCAGAAAGTGGTCCCTGATCTTGGATGTTTTATCCTACAGTATACAACACATGTTGGATGACAGGTTTAGCTTAGTTTGGGAGCTTTGCTGTTTTGCCCACTCACAGCTTAATCGACTTAAGCCAAGGTTCATTCTAATGAGATCTCTCTTCTATGTAAACACTGCTAGAGGGTGTGGCAGTTACAGAAGTCACCTTGACTCTGAATAACTTCTGACTTAGACATCTATAAAACTTCTATGTTTTCTAGATTGGGCACAGCTCCTCTTTGTACCCACTGCACCCAGCATGGGACAGTTAGAATTTACCAGGAGACTACCACCCTGGCTACGTTGAGACTATAGGAAGATTATAGGAAGAACCATACTAGTTTGCTCTCAAGCAGGCGAGTGTGACCCTTTCAGTATACACAGAACAAGATACTCAGAATCACCCTGGTGTAGATAATAAAGAAGGACCTTTTGGGTACCATCTAGATTACATAAAGCTCATGAAATTAAGATGTACTACTTTATACCAGCTCTCTCTCTCTTCAGTGTTTTACACAAGAGATAATCTCAGAAGAAGAGATTAACCTTTGTTTATACCTGTAATAGGGTGTGGCACTGCCCTTCTACACTCTGTTTAGGGTTCTTTGTTGACATGACCCTCCCTGGATTACTTTGTGTATATAAGGGGACTGACTTGAGGCCCCCTGGGCCTTTTGCTCCTTCTTTTGGGTAGGACTACTCTCAGGTGAGATCCTCTCTCTTTGGTGGGAGACTTAGGCTCTTTTGTATGGTCTAAGTTCGGACCAGAGCTAGAGTTCTTTCATTATATTGGATTGCGGTGGTAGAGCTTTTGTACTATTAAAAGCCTTTTTTGGAACTGCGCCGGACTCATGAGTTTTCATCTGTTTCCCGGCATCCTCGGAGGTAGAAGAGAGCCTCTGTCCTGACACTGTTGGGAACCCCAGCGGCATCCCCGACAAACAATAGTCATGTAAGTCACCCTGTATGTGGTTTTTCATTATAGCAGTCTGAACTTAATCAGTAGTCCTTTCTGCTCTCTCTCTCTCTCTCTCTCTCACATTCTAGTTTTTTTGAAATTCACCTCTTTTGATTCTGAATAACTATTATACTCCCTTTCCCCATTTTTCCATTGGATAGCTTTTCATTCACTTCTTGAAGTGCTATTTTCCCCTGATGCTCAGGGGCCCATGTGAATCAGGAATCAATCCTAGGGTTTCCACACAGACCTTATGCTCCAGATTTTTTGAACCATTTACCTGGCCTTGGTGCCCCATTCTTTCCTGTACTTTTCTTCCAATTTCCATGACCCTCCATTGATCATCTGTTGCAGGACTCCTAAGGGCCGCTGCATCTGCTCTGGATTGCCTCCCGAAAATCACTCCGTAGATAAGGGGGTAGTCTAAATGTGGCAGTTTATCTGACCATGTATGCTGTACTAGCTGGTATAAATATTCTCCCATGCTATCACAATCATCGTGGGACTAGCTAGATCTTACCAGCATATTAGCCTGGCCACGTAAGGACACCTAAGTAATTAGACCAGAGAGAAATGCTGTTTGCTTCCAAACAAACAAGCATGGCTCCCTGATAAAATATAAAACTACAATGAAGTAGAGGAGACTTGTGAAGGCTTGGAGAAATATTTAACTGGCATTGGTGTTGATCTTTGGTACAGTGACATGCCATCTCAGAAACCCCTTCTCTACATTTCAAAGGCCTTCCCGGCTCAAAACATTAGCACAGTAAAGGCCCTAGGTGAGATGCAGGGAGGGACTACCTAAGGGCATTGGACCCTCCCTGCTTTCCATAACAATGGGAGGAAGGTCTGAGTTGCTGGGGGGTATAAACTTGCAGGTTCCCGCTCTCCCGGGCTTCTTCTTCCCGGGAAGAAGAACCGCTCGCCTTGTGAGCGTTTATTCCCTTGGAAGTTTCACACGTGGTGGTCGCCATCTTGGCCTACACGTGGCTGGGGTTCTAGCCTGGAATCCTAAGCATCGGGTTTTTCCTTTTGCTGATTTGTATGCCTGAACCTGTGATAAGTAAAGCTTTTTAAAACCGCATCGGACTCCTGAGTATCCATCCATTCCTCGCCGGCCGGAGGTAGAAGGGAACTTCGCTTCCCGGCACTGTCGGGGACCCCCGGCGGAGCGCCCCGACAATCATCTAGTCTTTTAGATTATTGAGTGTCATTTTTTATTTTGTTCTGTTAACAGCTTCCTTGTAAACCAATAAAAGCAGATACTGTATTATGAAGCCTGGCATGTATAAATTCTGGCTCAGTTATATGCTCAAAATACTTCTCTATTTTTTTTCAGTTATCAAAAATTAATTTAAGTGGGAATATTTCTTTTTCTCAAAAATCAAATGGATTCTTTCCCCCTTTTTTGTGGCATGGTCAGGGGGCAACCTCATCCCAGTCGCACTTTGCAGACTGAGGTACTAAGGATTGAACTTGGGGGTTATCTGAAACAGAGTAAGCATTGCAGTCCTTTAGCCATGTCTCAGCCCTGGTTCTCTTTCTGTTTTGTACTTATTTATTTTTGTTTTTATAATGTCAGGATCAAATACAGGAGGCATATATGCAAAGCATGTGCTCTGAGTGAGACTCTCGGACATGGGGGCAGAGCTGCTACTTGTTCCTCCCTGTGCCCAGCCGCTCATGAGGCACCCGGGAGGCATGGTGGGTTCTAGCCCTGGCCTGCCACCCCAGCAGAGCCTCACAACAAGCCAGACGACCCTCTGACTCCATGGGGGCCACCATTTTACACATCCGGACTTCTTTCTCGTCACAACTCCACCCAGCAGATCAGACTATCACAGCCCAGATCATCGACACCCACCCTGCAGCAGTTTTTTTTTTTCAATCTGGCCTAGGTATGCTGAACCAGAGACTCTCAGACATGGGGCAAAGCTGTTACTTGCTCTCCCTGTGCCCAGCCGCTCATGAGGCACCTGGGAGTCATGGCAGGTTCTAGCCCTGGCCTGCCACCCCAGCAGAGCCTCACAACAAGCCAGACGACTCCGCCCCCACTCCATGGGGGCTGCCGTTTTCCACATCCGGACTTCTTTCTCGTCACAACTCCACCCAGCAGACTAGACTATTATAGTCTAGGTGCGCGGCCACTAGGCCGCGCGGTTCATCAATAATTGCTTTATTTAGAGATGACTGCAAGAGTATGCCACCTGCATGGCAAGCCTGGCAAGCTGCTCATGTTGTATTTGATATGCCAAATACCAGTAACATTTATATTAGGTCATTTCCATGACCTAATATAATGGTTTGAGGCTCTTTATGTTCCTGGAGCAAGTGGATGCCTTTGGGTTCTACTAGCATGAGACAGGACATATGGAGATATTACTGGTGCCTGCTCTAGCAAATAGATGATCAACGGGAAGATAGTGATAGTGATAATGATAGAGATAGTGCTCTAACACTGAGTCATAACATAGTGTCTGTCAGAGATCGCTGGGTTCCTTGACAAAATCCAGGAGCAAGGTATAGGGATCCCCTTCTGCCCCAGGGGAATGACAACTACGGGTGGACAGAGATACCAGAATCCAGCAAAGTTTCAAAAGGCTTTACTCACACTTGTTCTGGTATACAGTTCAACAATAGGAAAATCCCAGACTTTAGGTTCCTAGCTGGACCCCGGCCACATGTAGGTTTAGAATCCTAGGCCAAGATGACTGCTACCACATACTAAGGCCCAACAGGGAAGAAAAGGAGAGGAGAGCAAAGGCAGAAGGCAAAGGAGAAGAAGAGAGAAACAGAGAAGAAAGCAGGCCACAGCTTTTATAACTTTTCAGCTCTGACCAGCCCACATTAATGGAAAACAATTAGGGTCAATCCCTCTCAGGAAACTTCTCCCAGGACCTCACCTAGTCCCATTAAAATGTTAATATTGCCCTAGCCAAGGCTGCAAGCCCTTTGTTTTCCAGCAGGCCATAGGCATAAGGGGGCATCTGAGATGAACTATCCTCAGAATACAAAGGCATGCATCTGTACTAATGAACATTCTACAGCCAGGTATATATTTCTCCAAGCCTTCACAAGATTCACATCTTTACTTCATAGTTGTTTTGTATATTAGCCTTTATACTTATAAGCCATATTTGCTTGCTTGCTAGGAGGCAAACAGCATTTCTCTGATCTAATTATAGCTATATTATACTTAGAGATCCATCGTAGCCAGGTAAAAATATTGGTAAGATCTATCTAGTCCCATGATGATTGTGGTAGCATGAGAGAAAATATACCAGCTAGCATAGACTATTAACAACCACAAAGGGACTTGAACCCTCAATCTTCTGATCCAGAAGCCTTATCCATTAGGCCACACATTATATATATATACATTATATATATATAT
This sequence comes from Cryptotis parvus, assembly GCA_021461705.1. Taxonomy (NCBI): domain Eukaryota; kingdom Metazoa; phylum Chordata; class Mammalia; order Eulipotyphla; family Soricidae; genus Cryptotis; species Cryptotis parvus. The sequence goes on from JAJIBD010024193.1 coordinate 43,572, forward strand.
ATATATATATATATATATACATACACACACACACATATATGTGTGTGTGTGTGTGAGTGTGTGTGAGAGTGTGTGTGTGTGTGTATGTAAAACTGAAAGGTGGAATTGAACCACTCTGTCGCTAGACAGCTACCGGTTTGAAGCCTGCACCCCAGACCACTGAGGATCATCCGGGCTCTGAGCAGAGACTCACAGATATGGGGCAGAGCTGCTACTGGCTCTCCCTGTGCCCAGCCGCTCATGAGGCACCCAGGAGGGACAGCGGGTTCTGGCCCTGGCCCGCCACCCCAGCAGAGCCTCACAAGAAGCTAGACGACCCCCCTGCTCCATGGGGGCCACCATTTTCCACATCTGGACTTCCCTCTCGTCAGAACTCCACCCAGAATAAGAGCCTATCACAGCCCGGATCATCGTGACTCACCTGCAGCAGTTTTTTTTATCAAGTCCGGCCCAGGTATGCAGAGCTGCTATCGGCTATCCCTGTGCCCAGCTGCTTACGAGTCACCCAGGAGGGATGGCGGGTTCTAGCCCTGGGCCACCACCCCAGCAGAGCCTCACTAGAAGCTAGACGACCCCCCCCGCTCCATGAGGGCCTCCGCTTTTCCACATCCGGACTTCCCTCTCATCAGAACTCCACCCAGCAGACCAGCCTATCACAACCCGGCTCGCGTGGTCACAAAGCAGCTGCATGGTTCATCAATAAATGCTGGAGATCAGAGGTGACTACAATAGTATGCCACCTGCAGGGAGAGCCTGGTAAGCTACACATGTTGTATTTGATATGCCAAATACCAGTAACAATTATATACCTCATTCCCATGACCTGATGAAATGGTTTGAAGCTCTTTATGTTCCTGGAGGAAGCAGATGCCCTTGGGCCCTACTAGCATGAGACAGGACATATGAAGATGTTGCTGGTGCCTGCTCGAGCAAATCGATGATGAACGGGAAGACAGTGACAGTGATATATATAAAATGATTCAAAAGTTCTTGAAAAATAATAAAATAGTATGTTTTTAGGTTCACACAGGACAAAGAAAATACAAAAAAAGTTAGAAAAAATCAATTCCAAGGGACCTAACAGAACTCATGCATTATAATGAATATTAGTAAAAACAGAAAAATAAAGGAGACTAAATAAATTAATCTTAGAAAAGTACAGAATTTAAAAAATTGAATCAGAAATAAATGATTCAAACAAACCCTCAAGGTGTTGCAGGTATGGCTGCAGTGCCCAGCTGCTTCAGCAGGTGGCAGACAGGAGACAGGCTTGTCTGCACCCAGGGCTCTGCCCTGTGGGTCCTGGATGGTTGATGGTCTGACATAGAAAAAGACTGGGCTCCCAGGGGATGAACTCAGAGCCATGGCAGAGCCTGGCAAGCTAGCCGTGGTATAATCCATATACCCAAAACAGTAATAGTAATGGATTTCATTCCCAATGAATGGAGACATTACTGATGCCTGCTCTAGCAAATTGATGAACAATGGGAAGACAAGTGATACAAGTGAACTTAGAATATGGTAAGATATTCTGCCACATAAAGTCACAGATCCAAACTGTCTTCCTGCCCCTACCTACAAAGTGGCCTGCAGAAGATAACTCTAGGCAAGATGCAGAAGGCTCTAGGGAACAGTGTACTGCAACAAGTGTCTTTTTTTAAACTTTATTTAAACCACATGACTTACAAAGTACAAAGTTTTTCACAATACTGTTTTTTAGAAAGGTTCATTGTTCAATACCACTCCCACCACCAGTGTGCATCCACCACCACCAAAAAACCTCATTTCTCACCCAATGCCCATCCCCATGCCTGCTCCTTTAGCCAGCACTATTTTAAAAAAAATTTTTTATGCCACCATGTGATATACAATTAGAAAGATGTTCGTGATTGGGTTTCAGTCATACATTTTTTAGCACCCATGCCTCCATCAGTGCCTCGTTCCCACCACCAATATCACCAAGTTACCTCCCCCTCCCCCAGCCTGCCTCTATAGCAGGCATTATTTCTCTTATCTCTTCTCTCTCTCTCTCTCACACACACACACACAAATTGTGGCTTGCCTTACAGACATTCCTTTTGTGTACATTCAATGTTCAGTTCTAGTGTGGCGTTAACATTTCCCAAAATTAGTAGATCACTAGTATATATTTATATACCACTAATGAGTGCAGTCATTCTATATCTGTCTTTTACCTTTTGGCTAATTTCACTCAGCATGATACTCTCCATGTCCATCCATTTGCATGTAAATTTTATGACTTTGTCTTTTCTGAAAGCTGCGTAGTATTCCATTGTGTAAATGTACCACAGTTTCTTTAGCCAGTCTTTTGTTCTCGGCTATTCAGGTTGTTTCCAGATTCTCGCTATTGTGAATAGTGCTGCGATGAACATCAAAGTGCAGATAGTGTTTCTTCTGTGTGTTTTTGGGTCTCCAGGGTATATTCCAAGGAGTGGTATTGCTGGATCAAATGGGGCGCAATATCAAGTTTTTGGAAGAATGTTCATATTGTTTTCCAAAAGTACCCGCACTAATTATACTGACCATTACAGCCCATATATGGGAAGGGAATTGATAAAGTCATGACTATTTTTTATGGGTTTTTATGTGCGAATCTGGCCAATTTCTGTTCTTGCATTCACTTTTTGAGTTTTTTGAGTAGTGAGTTTCTACTAGTCAAGCCCAAACTCACCACCACTGTACCTACTAAAATCAATTACTTAAAGTTTTCTCAACCTCTGTTTGAGCCTGTCCTAAGCATACAATGAATAATCTATTCTATATTGCTTGTTGGAACTAATTCTCTAAATAAGGTGATTGAATGTATTAGACAAATATCAATGGAGATTATTAAATATCACAATGGAGCCACTGGGCCATTTGAGCCCACTGTATAAGAAATTATCGATATGTTTCTACAGACCAGACATTGTGACCACACACTTGTGACTGCATGTCCCATACTTAATTCTATAAAATGTGTTGGGATACCTGGTACATCAGTATACCAGGCTTTGAGATATCACACGGAGAGTTGTTAGCTGTTCTGCCATGTGTCTGTGTCTCTTGATTATGGCCCACAGCACCAGAAGCAGTTCATGGGTGGGCCCACTATTCCTTTGGGAGGGGACAAAGGTAGGGAAAGGGCCCAAGCTCTGGCTCCCTCAAAAGTCTGGTGAGTTTAGCTGCAGTGGCCTGCATACCTGGGCTTGAAATTGGTGTCTCTCTTTGGTGGTGCTCTGATAAGCAATGAAGCCTGGCCCTTGAAAATGTCTGTGATTGTGGCACGTGAAGTTTTTCTGGCTTCTGAGGCTCTATTGGGGCAGTGAGCCGGGACCAAAACTTGCCCCCCAACGCCTCATGATCAGCCTAGCACAGAGAGCCAGTAGCCACTCTGTTTTTTTTTTTTTCTTTTTTTTCACTCAATTTTTTCTTAATATACTTCTTTCAACAAAATACATCATATGATCTATCGTACCATCTATTCTATTAACTGTATGTCTTAGTTTTGATTTAGCATGCCATGACTAGGTGTCTTAGACTGTGAAAAAAGTTTTCTTTTTCTTTGCCTTCCCTTCCCTTCCCTCCCCTCCCTCCCCTCCCTTCCCATCCCTTCCCCTCCCCTCCTTCCCTCCCCTCCCCTTCCTCCCCTCCCTCCCCGTCCTCCCCTCCCTTCCCTTCCCCTCCCTTCCCTCCCCTCCCTCCCCTCCCCTCCGCCCCTCCCTTCCCTTCCCCTCTCCTCCCCTCCCTTCCCTCCCTCCCTTTCCTCCCCTCCCTTCCCTTCCCTCCCTCCCCTCCTTCCCTCTCCTCCTTCCCTTCCCTCCCCTCTCCTCCCTCCCTCCCGTCCCCTCCCATCCCCTCCCTTCCCTCCCCTTCCCTCCCTTCCCTCCCTTCCCCCTCTCCTTCCCCTTCCCTTCCCCTCCCCCTCCCTCCCTTCCCTCCCCTCCTCTCCCCTTCCCTCTCCTTCCCTCCTTCCCTTCCTTCCCCTCCTCCCCCCCTCCACCTCCCCTCCTCTTCCCTCCCTCCCCTCCTCTCCTTCCCTCCCCTTCCCTCTCCTTCCCCTTCCCCTTCCCTTCCCTCCTCCCTCCACCCCTCACCTCCCCTCCTCTTCCCTCCCCTCCCCTCCTCTCTCCTTCCCTTCCCTTCCCTTCCCTTCCCTTCCCTCCCTCCTCCCCTCCTCTTCCTTCCCTCCCCCTCCCCTCCCCTCCCTCCTCTTCCCTTCCCTCCCTCCCCTCCTCCTCTCTCCTTCCCTTCCCTTCCCTCCTCTTCCCTCCCTGCCCCTCCCTCCCCTCCATTCCCCCTCCCTCCCTCACTTTCCCTCCCCTCCCTTCCCTCCCCTTCCCTCTCCTCCTTCCCCTCCCCTCTCCTCCTCTCCCCCTACCTCCCTTCCTTTCCTTCCTCTACCCTACCCTACCCTTCCCTTCCCTCCCCTCCCCTCCTCCACTTCCCTCCCTCCCTCCCTCCCCCTACCCTTCCCTCCCTCCTTCCATCCCCTTCCCTTCCCTCCCCTTCCCTCCTTCCCTCCCTCCCTTCCCCTCCCTTCCCTCCTTCCCTTCCCTTCCCTTCCCTTCCCATTCTAGAGGATGGAAGTTGAATGTCAGAGTTGAATGCTAAAGATGGTTGGGTTCTGCTGAGAACCCACTTCTGGGTTGCAATCTACCAGCTTGTATTTTTTTCTTATCTAACACAAGTTCCTGCCCCTCAAGGTGTTGCAAATGCCAGCTGTGGTGCCAGCTGCATTAGCAGGTGGTTGACAGGAAACAGGCTAGTCTACACCCAGAGTTCTGTACTATGGGTCCTGGAGGGTTGATGGTCTGACATAGAAAAAGACTGGGCCCCCTAGGATGAACCCAAAGCCACGGCAGAGTCTGGCAATCTACCTGTGGTGTACTCCATAAGCCAAAAACAGTAACAATAATGGACCTCATTCCCAGTGAATGGAGACATTACTGGCACCCTCCGAGCAAATCAATGAACAACAGAAAGACAAGTGACAAGTGAACACAAATTAGAAAGAAAGCTAGAGAGCAAGACAGAGCGAGAGAGAGAGAGAGAGAGAGAGAAAGAGGGAGTGGAGAGGAACAAGCTCTCCTGTGACTCTCTTAAGGTACTTATTCCTTTCATGAAGGCTACGCCCCTCACTACTTCAGCTAAAGCCTTACCTAATGCATTTACATAAAAATAATGGGACTTTGGTATATTAATTTGGTGGCCTTTGAAAAAAAAATAGTTCTGTTCAAACACCATATTTTCCATTGAGATGATGTTTTTGACCATACCATCTTTGAAAAAACTTTCCTGCCTTCTGAATGTCCCAGTTCTCTTCCTTCTATGGAAAAGTGCTAGGTCTGTCATTCGGCAATACCGAGAAATTCACCACTGTTTTGTCTTGCATCTACCGTTCTTGAATCCTAGACATTCCTTTTAGTTCCTACCATCACTAAAACAAATTTAAGATACTTCCTAAAAATGGTTTAAAATCAATATATGAACGTCTCTCAACAACAACAACAACGACAAGGTTTTATCAACACAATAGATAGTATGGCTGGATATGGCATTTAAGTATCATTGGAATAGAGTAATTTTCAATGGATTTTGTCCAGTTCTTTGTCATGGGAAAATGTTTTTTAAATTCATACTATAAATATCTCACATCATGACTTGTATGTATATACCATTAAAGGAGTGGAACACCCATCCCTCCTTGTGAGTGTCTCTTCAAACTCATGATCTTTGGAGGGTGACCAGCTCTCAGATCAGAAGTGGGGAGGACCTCGTTAGAGACTGCAGCTAGGGCGGAAGCTCTGGACTGGCAAATTGCTGTTATCATTGATGAAGGCCTTCCCCTTCCCACCTTTCCCTCATATGTTTAGAGTTTTCTTCATTCTTTTTCTGAAGGGGTCCCTTGAGTGTTTTTCCCCCTTCACTTTACAAATTCTGATTCTGGAATGGACAAACTAGCTCCACATGCATGCAATAGATCTTTATATTTCTCAAATTTTGCTAAAGGCTTCTTCCCTTTTAATTTCGTAATCTTTGTTATGCTACTTTCAAAGAGGGTGAGTCATGCCTGTCTGTGTAGAATTAAATGGAAAAGAAAACTACCCAAGGGGTTCAAGAGAATAACTAAAGAGTAAAAAATAAATCATTGGAAGCTACAGATTAATACTTAATATATAAACTCACCACAGCACACGGAAAGTTCTTTTCACTTGAACCTTTGAGCATGCAGCTCTTGCTTTCAAATGTACTGTTGATACTAGTACAGCATTTTTGTTTTGTAACTGTCTTGATCTTACCTTTTTTTTTTTCTTTTTTTGGGTCACACCCGGCAATGCTTGGTGGTTTCTCCTGGCTCTGCACTCAGGAATTACTCCTGGCGGTGCTTGGGGGACCATATGGGATGCCGGGGATGGAACCCCGGCGCATGGGCTGGCCGTGTGCAAGGCAAACACCCTACCCGCTGGGCTATCACTCCAGTCCCATTGATCTCTTACCTTTTTAAAGATTTTGAGATGTTTTTACTGCTTGGCATTCTGGAATTTCATAGAAATATGTCTAAGAATAAGTATTATTAAATTCTGAACCTCTCCACATAATTCAAACTTTCAACTTAAAGATTTGTGACCTCTTAGCTCTAAATGATTTTTCGTTATTTCTTTCTAGTTTCTTCTTTGAGTCCTCTTTTGAAACTTGATTTTCTTTTTGGGGATCGGGGCAGGGGGTTGTTTGTGCCACAACCTGCAATGCTCAGAATTTCTTCCTGGGATACCAAGGATTGAATCCAGGTTGGCTGTGTGTAAGGCAAATGCCCTTCCCACTGAACTATCTCCCTGACCCTGAAACTTGATTTCTTATATGCCATATTTACTTAATCAATCATGTCTCAACTATTTGTTTTTTAAAGAGAGGCCACTCTTGGGTCATGCTTAGGCTCCGTAGTGCTCAGGGGTCACCATAGCCACACAGGACAACGCTATAGATGAGACTCAAGACCCCGCCTCTCCTACTCAGGTGCTCTACCACTTGATCAAGCTCTCTGATTCCTCAACTTGGTTTTTTATTTTGCTACAATAAAATAAGAAAACAGGAAAATTTCTTTTTAGCTTTCATCTCACTTTCTGAATTTAAGATTGAAGATATTCCCTGACTTTTCCATTCTATTGTGACAGTTTCTGTGTCACTAATAATATCTAATGATTCTGCTTTCTGGTTGTTCCTTATTTATAGTAACTTAACCTTGGTTTGTGGATATTTAACATCTCTAAGGGTTTTAATGACAAGTGCTTTGTTTCCTGATTTATTTTTGTCCCTGACCCCCACCCGCACTCCCTGCCCCAGAGTATTTAAAATCTTGGTCTCTGGTTGATTTTCTTTGTAAACCTAGAAATCCTGTAGTCCTAGTCTATTCTTACATAAGAAAAGATTGAGTAGCTGGTTTTCTTCTACTGTTAAATAAGGACTTGGGCAGGCTGTGAAGTGAGATAGTCTCTCTGCTCTCTGGTGAATGTCAGACAAGCAATTATACAAAACTCTAGATACCACAGCATTTTTCCATATACTTCCTATAGAGATTAGTGGCTCAGATGTTTGAATTTTAAAAAATTTATATTGTAAATTTTCTAGTGTTGCTAATTTGGTTTAAACTAGTGAACTTTTAAACTATTTTTATTATTTAATGGAACTGAAGAGTTTCCAAATTACAAATATGTAATTACAAATTACAAATATCAAATTACAAATATGAATGTACAAATATCAAATATGAATGTACAAATATCAAATATGAATGTACAAATATCAAATTACAAATATGAATGTACTTGCACAGGTAATATTGCAAAGCTAGAATACATAGATTTGGAAATAGATTAAATGCCATAATTCATTTCTTTACAGAATAATTAATCTGCATATTGGACTTCTAAGACTATTTGAGCAGAGCATTTGTAAATAATTAAAGTCAAATTCTGCAGTTCTTAGGTATTTTCATTTGGACATTACTGCACTATATATAGTAAACCTTTTCATATATACAAATTGAAATGTACTACATATGTGCATATATGTTTGTTGTAGATACAAAATACTACATGTGGGGCTGGAGCGATAGCCCAGAGGTAGGGCGTTTGCCTTTGCATGCAGCCAGCCTGTGCCAGCCTGGGTTTGATCCCGGCATCCCATATGGTCCCCGAGCACCGCCAGGAGTGATTCCTGAGTGCAGAGCCAGGAGAAACCCCTGAGCATTGCCGGGTATGACCCAAAAAGCAAAAAAAAAAAACTACATGTATCTGTATATATGCAAACAAATACACATGCCAATTAGTGGATGACATTTTGTGTATTATCAATGATTTTGTAAAACAAATACCTGGTATATCCACATCATAAAGCATTTTCCAGTTTCTCTGCTCTCCCTTTCTCCTTATCCTCTACATAGAAGCTTAAAAATGTGCAGAAACTACTCAATTGCTTTTTTTTAACATTCATTATAAGTTCTGAAGCATTGTCAGCATCATCTCATGTCTCGACAATGAAGATGAAGACTCTAGAGTCTTGCTGTTTTGTTGCTTAAAATTGGTGAATGGTCCTCTTGCTTATCTGAGTTATCTATACTTATTCTCAGGCTTTGATGAGCAGACCCAACTTGCTCCTTATAGGAGCAACTGTCTTCTTTCTGATTGACTTGGACCAGCACTGCTTTCCAGTACAAATAGTGAGTTATCTTACGGTGGTATAGTAAAATTTAAGGAAAAAAAAAACAAATAGTAAGTTATCTTAAAAACACTATATCCAGCAGAATTTCAGATTGATTTTATTCTCACCCAGACAAGATCTCCAATTGTTTTGAAAATGCAGAAATGTAGGTGGGAATTCTATGTGCCTTTTGATTTTCTACAGGGCCACGTAAATACCCACAGCGAGGGCAAAGTTATGTTGTGCTTTCTCTCTCTCTCTCTCTCTCTCTCTCTCTCTCTCTCTCTCTCTCTCTCTGTCCCACTGATGTGAGGCTTACACTCCCCCATGCAGATCCCCATGCAGATCAGCTTGGAAGCACAGATAACTGAGTCACCAAGAACAATTGGCAGGGTGCTGCAGAATGTGATCCAAGAGAGAGGGAAAATCCCTTCCCATTGGCTGGCCCAGGCCTATCAAGTAGGTAGAAGCATCAGGGCTATCCTGTCCTGATGCCATTAAGCTCTGAATTTATCTAAAATAAAACTCCCTTTGTTCTGATTTCCCTGCTCTCCAGGCAATCTCTGATAATTATCTGACTTCCTCTATAGTTCTGCCTACGGAAATGGATCTGTTACAGGGCTTTTAGTATTCCATTCCTTATAATGTGGGGCGAGTTTTTTTCCTGATTATAAATGAACGAAATGTCATTTTGACCACTCTGTTATTTGGCTTTCCCCGTAGACTGACAAGTGGGGAGGGGGGGAAAGAGGAAGGGTCTGTTATATAATGTATGTGTACCTGTTCTTGGGAGAGGTGCTTCACACTGGAAATGAACAATTTGGCCCTCGATTTGGTTTCAGTGGCATAGTGAGCCTGCCCGAGGAGATTAATGAGCACTTGGATTTTCGAGCCTGGAAGGGAAGGCCTGACTCTGGAATGTGGAAAGTTGCCTTGGTAAGGACACAGCCCACTGAGCCTCGCTTCCTTTGCGATAAACACATATGCTTCTAGCTGCTGTTATTTTACCATTTTTAGGCAAAGACAAAATGCTCAGCTTGTAATGTAAGACACAGAGCTTACTGCCCTTGGCGTGCTCAGCATTGACATCTAGGTTTTTAGAACAAAAGCACGAAATTGTTTTCCTCCTGTTCATTCTTTTATAAGTTTCCCTGAACTTGGAGTATATTAAACAGTGTTTTTAAAATTCCACTTCATTAAAATCCTGTGGCAGATACATTTATTATTAGTCCTACTAATTGCAAAAGGGGAAAATTCAAACGAATTATTTCAAACTCCTGTTCCCCATTCAAGGGAGAGGGAAGATGATATTTGTGCCAAGTCATGAGAAGAATTTCCATCCTGTTTGGATTGCGCTGGGATGCCTTTGGAAGACACGCTAGAGAAGAAAACAGAGTAGTAGGAAGACACAATTCTATATTTACTTCTCTGGGGGATACATTTATAAACCCTCAGAACCGGGTCCCAAGAAGTCAGTCTTTCCAATCTCAAGCAAGCAGAAGCAGGAGTTTTTCAAATAGAACAGCAGGACTGCCCAGGAGGGAACCCTAAGCAGTAATAATGGCTGCTGTTCCCATGGTAATTGCCAGCCCTCCTCATATTCACCTGCACACACAGTTTCCTTTGCTCCTTTTGTTCTGAACAATCTACCATTAAGCAGCAAACAGCACAATTAGCCAGGCAGAGGCATTTAAGTGAACTGGAAGCCTCCTTTCTGTGTTCAGATATTTTGTTCTGTAATGAATCTACAACTCCCCTAAATGCGTCGTTGTAAACATAATAACAGGAGAGAGTTTGGAAAAGGAAAAATATAGATAAAAAGCACTGGTCTAAGGTTCAAAATGCTTATGAACTCATCTGGGTCATATTTTCTGAGTTTGTCTTTAAACTCTCACATGGGTTATTTGTAAACCCTGGTATTTATTTACTTATTTTCTCACTCCTGCATTTTTTAAAAGACACCCCTGAAAGTTAAAAAAAAATGATCCAACCTTCAGACAATCTGATTTGTCATTCTGAGATGGGGCCCAGGACCTTGGATTTTTCATAAGTACCCTATAGCTATTTCTGATCCAGATGGTTCCCTGGCCTCAATTCCGAGAAGTACTGTTAAGAGTATTCAAGGAAATTTCCCCTGTCATGATTTGATTTCTTTTATTCATTTTTTTTTCTGGGGCCTGGGTGTGGAGGTTGGGACTGCAGTCAGTGGTGCTAAGGGGGTTACTCTTGGCCACGTGCTTAAGAGTGGCCATTGGCAGTGCTCAGAGGACCATATGCAGAGCCAGAGATCAAACAGGTTTAGCTGCAGGCAAGGTAAAGAACCAGCCTTTGGTACTATCTCTTTTTGTCTTGTTTTATTTCATTTTGTTCTACTTAGATATTTATTGAGTAAATATCTGTTCTATAGATATTTATTGAGTCTAGTTTTTTCCCTCTGGGGCAAGGGATCACACCCTGGGCTCTATAGGATCATGATTTTAAATAGAATAATTAAGTATCAAGGATGCGTTCATGCAATATACTTTGAATATATTCAGGCCAAATTATTGCTCTAGTCACATAGCAAAGTGCTAGATAGGCCTAGACTTCAGATTTACTTTATTTTAAAAGGTGCTGGGTTTGAACCCAGAGCCTCACAGATGAAGCATGTATTCTATCACTGAACTTCCCAACCATTGGACTTTTTTCTTTAGTTCATAGTCACTCCACTGCAGAACTCCCTTAGTGCTCTGTCTAAATCCCTGTGGCCTCCAGACAGCTGCAGAGAGCAGGCAGGGGGAGCTGTAACTTCCAATTCCAAGGCAGAGAAATTAAATTCCAATGATGTTCTACCTTTCTCTTGTGGATAAGTGTGGGCTTCAGCTCCAGAAAGACTAGATCTTAAAATCTGTTATTTATTTAAAAAAGTTTTTATTGAGGTTTTATGATTTACAATACCTATTATTGGTGGTTTCCCATACATGTAATTCTATCAGCTCACCATCACCTGTACACACCTCCTTCTTCCCAAAACCCCATTGCCCCTTCTTTTTCCCTCCCCCAAATTCAGTTATGTGGATCATTTCTCCTGTTGTGTTGCCTTTAGCCCTCTGAGGCTCCCTTGCTTTCTAAGTTTAGGACCAACATATGAGTGAGCTCTTTGGAAAGAGAAGGTATCCCTATGATCCCTTCTCTTGCTTCTACACCTTAGAAAAGTCTTGAGGCACCCTCCTTGTCATCCTTCATACTTTCTAGCCTCTGGACTTCAGATACACTAAGGTAGTCTCTCCACCTCTTCCCCTGGTTACTAGGTTGCCTTACATGCTTATTTCAACCACATTATGTCTTAAATCCATTCAGAATCCCAGCCTCTAAAGTACCAGCCTCCGTGGATGGCGTTGGGCCGAAAAACCATCTTATCTGTCTAGGAAACCTTCCTACAGACTTTGCGCTAAGGTAGACTGGCTGAAATTTCACTTTGGAGCATCCTAAGTAAAACTTTTGTGGGGAGATGCTCTCTTGTCCCATCCCTGCAGTTCTCTGTTTCAGAAATAACCTCAGTGTGCATGTGCCAGAGCACTGCAGGAGGCACTTATGCTTTTATTCGAATGCACCTTCTTTCTGAAGAAGAACAAAGTGGATCTGAATAAAAGTCCTATTTTTTGGAAAGGAGCAGCGAGAGAAGTACTGATAGGTATTTGCAATGTGAAAACTCTTTCTTTAGACCTCATCCTCAATGACTTCACTTTTCTTACAGCAGCTGGCTCTGGAGAGTCCAAATCACTGAGATAAACACAGGAAAAATAGATATAACAGAAGGGCTAGTTTTCAGATGGATTAAAATTAAGAATCAGGCTGGGCAGATAATATGTGCAAAGCCCTGAGTTGGATCCTTCCATTAAACCTGAACTCTAAACCAGCAAGCCCATATTGCATGGCACAGCATTTTCTTGGGTGTGGCCAGAATTTCCTGCACTACTGCACATAGTCCTTATAATAAAAACAAAATGGAAAATAAGTTAATAGATGTAAACTGTTGGCAACAGATTTTTGTTTTGGGGGTTATACCTGGTATTTGTACCATGGTTCTCAATTCTGTTGATAATATTGCTTCTACTGGGGAATTATTTATTCCCTTTTTTAATATTTCACATATGAGCAAGTTTATCCAGTATTTGTCTTTTCCCTTTTTATTTGTTTATTTATTTATTTATTTATTTATTTGTTTGTTTGTTTGTTTGTTTGTTTTTTTGAATCACACCTGGCGACGCTCAAGGGTTACTCCTGGCTCTGCACTCAGGAATTACTCCTGGTGGTGCTCGGGGGACCATATGGGGTGCCGGGGGATTGAACCCGGCTCGCACAGGCCGGCCGTGCAAGGCAAATGCCCTACCCACTGGGCTATCCCCTCTGGCCCCCTGTCTTTTCCCTTTTAACTCGCTTAAGCAGCACTACTTCCAATTCCACACAATTTTCACAAAACTGCACTCTTTTATCTTTTTCATATATAAGTAATATCCCTATATATGTGATAATTTTTACTATCTACTCACCTATTATTGGACACTCACGTGTCCAGATTTTTTTTTACCATATCTTGGCTATCTTAATAATGCTGCAGTGTACATTAGGTATGTATAAAACTTATGGATTAATTTTCTTACATGATGTGGGGAAAATGAAGGACACTACCTTCCAGTCCTTTTCTGCCTTCTGGGAGTGAAGTCAGAGACAGTCAGTCCCAGAGCTCCTGGGAACTCCCATGATAGGACAAATCCTAGACAGAGATTTGGACATGGGTTGTTGGAATTTTTGCTGTTAAGCTTTGAGTGCCTTATAGAACTGAATATTAGTCCTTGATCTGATGTATTGTATGCGGAATGTTCTCTCTCATTCAACAGGGTGTCTTTTTTTAAATATAGTTTGAGTGTCTTTTGCTGCGCAAATCTTTTTAATTAGTTCTATTTTCATTTAATTTTGTTTTTGTTGTGATCATCTTGTTGGAAGCACCTCTGAGATCAATTTCCTAGAGAGTTCTGCTGATGTTTTCTTCAATGTATGTTATGGATTGTGGTCTAACCTTGAGGAATTTAATCCACTTAGAATTTACTTTTTCAGGGGTCAGAGTGGTAGTACAAAGGGTAGGGCATTTGCCTTTGCGCGTGGCTGCCCTGGATTCAATCCCGGCATCCCATATGGTCCCCCAAGCACCGCCACTGGCAATTCATAAACGCAGAACCAGGGAGTAACACCTGAGCATTTCGGGTGTGACCCCAAAAGCAAGCAAACAAACAAATAAATATAAAAATAAATAAATTAAATTAAAAAGAATTTACTTTTTGCAAAGAGTGTGAATGATTCTGAATCCATTTTTTTTTTTTTGCATGTGGCTATCCAGCTTTCCCAACATTTGTTGGGAAAAAAAAAAATCTTTGAACAAAATCTTTTAACAAAGATTTTGTCTTTGTTCTACTTCATGAAGATACTATTTCTTAATCATAGATTAACTGTACTACGTAAGGGTTTAATGTTCCATTGGTTTGCAGGTCTATATTTATTCTAGTACCATTCCATTTTTGTTATTACAACTTTGTAAAATAGTTCAAATCTGGGAAATGTAATGCCATCTATCTTCATTTTCTTCTTCTTAGGGTTGTTTTTGCTATTTGAATATTAAAATGGTTCCATACAAATTTCAGCAATTTATTTAAAATATTTGGAAATGTCATTGGAATTTTAATGAGTATTGCATTGAATGTGTATAAACTGTGGGTAGGAAGGTTGTTTTGACAATGTTGATTCTTCCAATCTATGAACAAGGGATGTCTTTCCATTTCCCGGTGTCCTCTTCTATCTCTTTTAGCAGCAATTTATAGTTACCACTGTAGAAGTCATCTCCCATGTTAAGTTGATTCTAGGTGTTTGGTGCATTGGGGAACTATTTGGAAAGAGATTGTGTTTTTAATTTTTTTCTTCTTGTTCATTATTTGCATACAGAAATGCTATAGATTTTTGTGTATAACAAATTCCCATTTCTTCTCAAGTTCTGTTTACTATCTGCTATGGAAGGAGGATTGTCTATTTCAATGGAGCCATTCAATTGGGCTACACCAAGAGGTGCTCAGGGGAAACCAGCTCCAGACAATTGAGCTTTCTCCCACATACAACTGGAAAGAGCTGCCTACCTGTCCATTACAGCTAGTCCTGTATTGCTAGGAGACTTTTCACCCAACTCCTTGCAAGGTGCAGGCCCACTGGCCTACATGACCTAGCTGGGGCCTGTCTATCAAGAGGCACTACCAGGGGCGTGAAGCATGTGCTGAGTGGAGATCAGGGTAAAGCCTAAAAGGGTAGTGCTGCTTATTACCATTTCCCCAGGGAAGTCATATAGCAGCAAAGATACTTACTGCCTGTAAACATCAGGGCTAGGAATTTCCCACTGCCTTGCTGGGGGCATGGTGGTGGTAGGTGAAGTTTGCAATAAGAAACCCTGATCGACTTACCCTCCTGCCCTAAACAATTTGGATGCTGTTTTTCCTTGAGGCAAATTCTCCAAGCAAATTACAGGTTTGGTTTAAAATAAGGATGAGGAGCAAAGTCAACTTCATTCTAGTGCCCTGGTCTGTGTATTTCACTGCATTCATCAGTGGGCTGGATGCCTACGTAAACCATCTATCTCACACCTTTAGGTGGCTGATGTGTTCCATGCACCAACGTCTCTCTTGTCACTCCTGATTCTCTCAGCATCTCTGGAGGGCAGGTTGTTTCTCACCCCTGTTTCATAGAGGGAAAAATATGTAAATCACAAGATGTCATGAATTTTCAGTCTGGACTTGTACAGGGTAGGAGTATGTGTATGTGCGTGTGCGTGTGTGCATGCATGTATGTGTGTGTATGTGCGCTAACTCATATTTGGTTCGTATTTTCTCAGTTTCTGTTTTTGGGGAGCCCCCAGCACTTTGAAGATAGAATCTCCAGATCTGCCACAATTCCCTCCAGTCCTACCTGGCTGCACCCAGTGCTGACCCTGTTGTCCACCCTGATCGTCATATGTTGCTGTGATTCTCTGCTGTCCTGGCCCCTCTTCTGAGAAAAGCTCGGTGGTTTGATTGATGTGAGGTCCTGCACCCGGCATTTGCTCCTTGTATTGTGTATATTTCATCATGTTTGATAGAATTTACATTCGGATAAATCCAGGCTGTTAGTGCTGCATGCTCTCATTGCTTTTCCGTTTCCAACATTTTTCTGTGGAAATGAGAGAAGAAAAACAAGTGGATTTTTCTCCTCTCAGAACCCATACACAGTGCCCCAGTCCAAAGCTGCAGTCCTTTGTGTTTCCTGAGCCCTTAGCCCCTTGACTCCTTAGAAGAGGCACCTGCTTGACCCACTGGCTGTAGCCATGAAATGAAATCAGAGTTCTCAGAGCTTTTTGGGTTAAAAAATTTCTTCTTTTAGTTACTCATTTATATTATTTTTTCTTTCTCTCAGTTTTTCCAAGTTTTCCTTCTGAACTGACTTGAGTTTTTCCCCCTCTCCCTCATAGGCTGTTTTAAAATTTCCTGCTGCTGTTTCTCAAACTTTCCCCATTTAATCATTCCAACCAGGAATTGGAATAGCCTTTTATTCTAGTTAGAAAATAAAGCTAAGAGCCAATATTCCAAGTGTGCAGTGCTGCTCTGGGTTAACGAGGTAGGCGAAGCTCCAGAGGGCCATATTCCCAGTGGTTTTGCATTCCCAGAGTGTAGTCAGGCATCTGACCACCCTCTGCAGAGCTATGAGGCCGCGAGAAGGTGAGTGACCAAGCCTAGCTTATAGCTGAGGAGATAGGACAGCAGTGGTTGACTTAAAGTTTTGGGCTAAAAAATATTTTTTTTTTTTGTGTAAGAAAATCCGTTCTTGGTGGTGAGATAAGTGTTGGAATATTGAATGCCTGTAACAAATTATCATAATCAACTTTGTAAACCACCATATTTATACCAAGGGTTAGGGGAAATTTAGGTAAGTTCCACATAGGTGGGACTTACCTATTCCACGTAAACTCTGAAATATATTCATACGAAATTGCTTTAAAAGTGATATTGATGACATATTAGCCATGATTACTACCATAATAAGATCAAGTATAAAATAAAATTTAATATAACTTAGATTTCAGAGTTGAAAATGTATATATGTAAACGATAATAGACATTTTATTATATTATATTAAATAGTTTTAATTTTCTTATTTACATAGGTAGAAATCATATAATAATCATTTACTGGCTCTTACTGATTTATTTTCTGAACATACTATTTGCCAGTTTTTAAAGTTTTGTGAGAATAGCAGTAAAAGTAAATTTGTCATGTGCCTAAGGGGCAGGTTAGGATTGGGAGGGAAACTGAGGATATTGATGGAGGGAAGGTCAAACTGGTGGTGTTGGAATACTAAATGCTTGAGACAACTGTTTGATGAACAGTATTGTAAATCACAGCATTTTATTTTCTTTTATTTTTTTTTAATTAAACATTTTATTATACCACCGTGAGATATACAATTACAACGTTGTTCATGTTTGGAGGTTTCGGTCACATAGTGTTCCAGCACCCGCCATCCACCAGTGCCCATTTCCCACCACCAATGTCCCAAATTCCCTCCCTCCTCCCATAGCCTGCCCAAATGGCAGGTTCTTTATCTCTTTTCTCTTTCCCTCTCTCTCTTTTCCTTCTCTTACACATTGTGGGTTGCACTACATACACTTAGAAGCCATCATGTACATATTTTTGCCTGTATTTAATTCTCAGTTCTATGTTGGTATCAGCCCTTTCGACATTTATTCACACATGTTCCCTTCTCTCTCTTACCTAACCTCTGACACCTTCACGTTTGTGGTAATTTTCACTTTTGGTAAGACCACCTGATATATTTATGTCATGCAAACAAATGCAGTCATTCTATGTCTCTCTCTTTCCTTCTGACTAATTTCACTCAACATGATCCTTTCCATGTCCATCCATTTATAGACAAATTTTATAACTTCATTTTTCCTAACAGCTGCATAGTATTCCATTACGTAGATGTACCACAGTTTCTTTATCCAGTCATCAGTTCTCGGACATAGTGGTTGTTTCCAGGTTCTGACTATTGTGAATAGTGCTGCTATGAAAATAAAAGTGCGAATTGTGTTTCTGCTGAGCGACAGCATTTTTAAATAATAATTGATAATCAGTTGATCACTTGACATCCTGTTATTCATCGATTTGCTCGAGCAGGTGCCAGTAACATTTCCATTTGACCCTATCATGTGCCAGTGTAGCCCCATGGCATCTGGTTGCTTCAGGAATACTAAGAGCCTCAAACCGTTCGTTCAGGGTCTTGACGAAGAAGTCTGACCATCTTGTAGGTGGGTGGCCCACGTGATCTTTTGACATCCTGTGGGATCCAGTCGGTAATGGCTCTAGTCCAGCGGTCATCTCCAAATTTCATTACATGTCCAGCCCATCTGATTTTCGATGGCTTGGCAAACAAGACAGCGTCCCTGACTCTGGAACGGCGGCAGAGGTTGTAACTCCAGATTCCTTCTCTCACTTGAGTGAGGTGTGATATTCCAAGCATAGCTCTTTCGATTCCTCTTTGGGGGGCCTGAATAGCATTCTCATCCTGCTTTCATAAGGCCCAGGTCTCTGAGGCATATGTTAATGCAGGGAAAACTGTGGAGTCGAAGAGATGTGCTTGGAGTCAGAGGTTCTTTGTCCTTTTAGCTATTTCTTCAGTGTTTTTGAAGGCATTCCATGCCGCTCTCTTCCTCCTGCGCAGCTCAGGTTTTAGGTCGTTCAACATGTTGTCTTCTCGACCTAAGTACACATAACTGCAGCATTCAGAGATGTCTGTTCCATTGAGAGTGAATGGGACCTCTGGAACTAGTTCATTTTTCATTAACACAGTTTTGTTGAGATTCAGCTGTAGACCTATCTTTCTACATTCTCAGTCGAAGTCAGCCAGCATTTGTGCCACTTGGCTAATGTTTGGTGTTATTAGGATGTCATCAGCGAAGGGGATAAATGATAAATAATCACTTTAAATAATAATTGATCAAATCCAATGTATGATCACTCTAACCCAAAACCAGGTCATTTTCTCTCTTTCTCCATCCCTCCTTCTCTCTTTCTCTCTCTCTCCCCCCTCTCTCTTTCTGCTTCACATGATTTTTCTCTCACTCTTCCCTCTTCCTTTCTTACTCCCTGAAAAACCATGTTAGACTTTCATTTAAGAACTCTAAACCTTTATTTTTGTTCTTTTTGTGTTTAGGGCCACACTCCACTGTGTCAGCTCCTGACAAGGCTCAGGGGATCATTTGTGGTTGTGGTGACAGGGATCAAGTCCAGGTAAGCTGCATGCAAGGCAAGCACTGTACCCTGCTCTGCCTCTCTGGCCCCTGAGCTCTAAATTTTAATCTACTTAACCTTTAAATCACTTTTATTTAATTATTTATTTGTTTATTTTTTGGCCTTACCTGGAAATACACAAAGGTTATTCCCTGCCTCTGCACTCAGGAATCAATTCTGATGAGGTTCTGGGGACCTATTAATTAGATGCTGGGGATTGATCCTGGATTGACCACATGAAGGGCAAGTACCTTACCTGCTGCTCCAGTCCATAACCTTATAAACCTTTAAAGACTTTATCTCCTGTTATAGTTGTTGTATTGTGGATAAAACTTCAACACAGAACTTTTTTCAGTCTACAGCAGTATATCCGGAAAACATTTGCTTAACTTCTTTACAAACCCTACTCCTAAGTGACTCACTTTGGTCAAAGACTTTCACAGTGCCTCAAGCCTATAGACTCAAAAATCTCAGTTTTGCCTGTGTTCTAGAGGTGGCCAGATATCAGTAGCTTACCCTTATTCATGCTCCAAAGTTATATAGTTCTTAAAAAAAGAAAAGAATTGTATTGAAGTCAAATTTCACAGGTACCAGATTAACAAGTTCTCTGTCACCCTTCCTCCTTGAAGTGTTGATTTGTTTACTCTCAGAGAGCCAACTTCTTTCTGTTCCATAGGGCCCTTCCCTGTCACATTGCTGCATTGCTTATATGAAACAAGAGAGGCTCTTCATTCTCAGTTGAGCTTTATTTTTCTTCACTCTGCTTCAGTGAGTTTGGTTCGGTTAGAATGCCCTTGATACCCATGCAACCATTGATTCTGTATGCAGGCAAGACTGATACTATACCTCACACCTTCCATGTTAATATCAATATCAATATCAATATTAGTATTAATATTAATGTAGGGTTCGTGTTTCTTGTTTCTTACCAAATTGAAGTAAGAAATGAATAAGATTCATATTGAATGAAAGAATTCTATAGATAGTTAGGAATAAATATACTGAAATTTACAATGGCACAGAGAGAGAGAGAGAGAGAGAGAGAGAATGACTTGGTTTGGTGCCGGAGTGATAATACATTTGAGAGTCCATGGCTTCCTGTCGGGGATGCCACCGGGGTCCCCCAACAGTGACGGGAAGCTAGTTCCCTTCTACCTCCGAAGCCGGTGGGGAATGGATGAAGACTCAGGAATCCGATGCAGTTTTAAAAGGACCTTACTATCACAGGTTCCAATATACAATCCAAGAGCAGGGAAAATCTCCGGACTCTGGGTTCCCAGCAAGGCCCCAGCCAGGTGTAAGCCAAGATGGCTGCCACCACGTGTTGAGGCCAAACAGAGAATGGAGAGGACGGAGAAGCAAAATGCCAAGGGAAGCCGAAATGGCAAAAAAGGGGAAAAAAGAGCTTCTTTCTTCTTGCAGCTTATTTTATAGCTAGAAATCCGCCCAAACTCCCAGCCCAGCCCATTTTGGCCTGGGCTATCTAGAGATGAAAACAGGAAAATAGCTCTATAGAAATGTAGCAACTTCAGGAGGCTCTGGCTGTTTACAAGGACCCAGAGCTAATTCAAAGCCTCCTAGCAGAGCTGGGAGGAGCTGTAAGCTAAATGTAACTTCCCCTGGCAGGGAGGGTCAAATGCCCTCAGGTAATTTCTCCCAGCACCTCACCTAATGTCTTTTTATATGCTAATGTCTTGAGCCAAGATCTGATTGGAAAAGCTTTTATAGGGTAGAGAAGGGGGTTTCTGAGATGGCATGTCTCTGTACCAATGACTAACACTAATGCCAGTTAAATATTTCTCCAAGCCTTCACAAGTCTCATCTACTTCACGGTAGTATTGTATTTTAGTTGCCTTTGAGTTATCAGGGAGCCATGCTTGCTTGCTTGGAGGCAAACAGCATTTCTCTCTGGTCTAATTACTTAGGGATCCAACGTGGCCAGGCAAATATGCTGGTAAGATCTAGCTAGTCCCACGATGATTGTGGTAGCATGAGAGAATATTTGTACCAGCTAGTACAGAATATATGGTCAGATAAACTGCCACATTTAGACTACCCCCTTATCTACGAAGTGATTTGCAGGAGGCAATTCAGAGCAGATGCAGAGGCTCTTAGAGGAGTTCTGCAAGAGCTTCCCATAAGGTCCCCCATGCACTGCCAAGATAGTTCCTGAGTGCAGAGCCAGGAGAAACCCCTGAGCATTGCTGGGTGTGCATCGCCCCACACCAGCCCCCATAAAAAAATGCTCGACTTTGTTTTTATATTTGAGAGTCTGGCCAGAAGCAGAGAAGGTAGGTTCCTAGGCCAACCTGAGCATGCTAGGTGGCCTCTAGAGTCACACCCAGCAGTTCACAGGGGACCGTGGGGTGCTGGGGATTGAACCCAGGACAGTCACATAAAAGGCAGGCACCTTCACCCCCTGCACTCTCTGACTCCACGAAAACATCAAAATTAATTCAGGGCTAGAGAGACAGTACAGCAGGTAAAGCTCTTTCCTTGCATATGGCAGACCCAGTATTATCCCCATTAGCACATATGGTCCCCTTATCACTGCCAGGAGTGATTCATGAGTACAGAGCCAGGACTAAGCCCTTAGCACTGCTGAGAGTGCCCACCCCAGATTAACTCAGTTACTTGGAAATTTTATTTAGCTCCTCTACTCTCTTCTTGCTGTGGTTGCCAGTGATCAGGAGTCACACGCTTGGTGGCTGTGCTCACTGTGGGGGTCTTATGCCTTCAGCCGAGGGGCCGTTATACATGCTGGGTAGCGGTAGAAGTCTTTTCATTGTGGTGTTCCACATTCTGGCTGGAGGGCTTCTGAGGGGTCACTCAGGTACCTACACATCTTCTCACTGGGGCTTGTCACTTCTCTTGTAGTTAGGATGGTCACACAGGCCTGGATGCAGGGTGCCAGCAATTACAGCAACAGGGTTCTTCAGGGCTACAGAGCTGCCAGAACTTTCTAGGTGAGTGTGGTAGCCTCTATAACCAAATGTGCAACCTCATGCTTGCAGCTGTAAGCCAGTGAGCTGTCTTCTAGGCCTTGTTTTCTTTCACTATTTGTTTTGGTTTGGGGGCCACATCCATCAGTACTCAAGGATATCCTGACTGTGCTCAGAGCACCATTAATAGTGCCAAAGTCAGACACAAGCAAGATAGAGGCCTTAAGCCATATGCAAAGTAAGGGCCTTAAACCTTTCAGGCCTCCACTTAAACTTATTTTTGTTTGCTTACTTTTGTTTTGGGGTCATTCCTGGTAATTCTCAGAGCTCAGTTCTGGCTCTGTGCTCAGGATTCACTCCTAGAGGGGTTTAGGGGAGCCAAGTGTAGTGCTGGGGATCAAACCTGGGTTTCCATGAGCAAGACAAGCACCCCTACCCACTGTGCCTTCAGTCCCTCATATACATATGTTAACATCAAACAGTTCTTAGGTGTTTGCCTTTGTCATACTATAACTTAGGACAGATTCAAATTTGCTTCTATGAAATAGTTTTTCTGAAGGATTTTGGCATTCATAATAAAATACATATAATGTAAAGTTTTCTTCTGAAAAAGATACTGATAGTGGTTTCCATAATAAGCAGTAAGAATTCTAACTGTGAGCATTGAGCCTATGTGGCCTAAATTGGCAAATCAGCAGAGAACATTCTTCCTTGCTTAAAGGATTAGGAATGATTTAAAAATAGTTATCGAAATTGTCAAGTCAGGAACATTTTTGTGTGATATACAAAAGACTCATTAGCCTACTCACGATGATTTTGACATCGCCTTCTCTCCTTTGTCATCCAGACCTACTGTTTTATCACTAGGTGAAGAAAAGTCAAAAATCCTATGGGGATCCTGTTCTCTCACCAGGGGCTCGACATTGCTCTCCAGAGATGCAGAGCCTAATGCTTGAGCTAATGCAGGAGGCTGTCCATTGCTAGTTTATTTATCTTGAGCCCAGGTTGGCCTCTATAGAGGCATCTCCGTGTTAGGGCAGGACACCCAGGACTGTAAACTGCCGAACACCACCACACCAAAAATGCTATTATTGCACTGGAGTGAGATTTTGGTTCCTTTACCACCAAATCAAAAGAAAAAGGGGCACTAAAGTCACTAAATTCCAAAAGTAAATTCATTACAAACATTACAAAGGACTTTGGACTTTGCTGCCATTAAAATTATCTAAAAATGTGTGCATTTATTAGAAAATTATAAAAATTCCATTGACAGTTATCTCTGTAAAATAAAAATTTAAAGGTAAGTAATAAGTACTATCCTCGTTAAAGATTGATCAGACATCAAGAGTGCGCCTGGCATATGTAGATATATTGTTAGGTGGTACAGAGAAAAAGATGATGTTAGTGCTGAAGAAACATCAGTAAGGGCATCAGAAACCTAAGCTTGTAATTCCATCTTAAAAGGCAGGTTAAGCAGGGAATAAAAACCAGATTCAGTCTATGATCCATCTCCAAGAAATTCTGTGTTTTTCTCTTAATGCTTGATAATGGAGTGTGTGCCCTCCAAAATAAAATCTCCAGCTTTGTAAAAATGCAAACTGAATTGCTGCTAATGTTGTATCCCCCAAATAAAATGAGAAACCTTATTAGTTGAAATCCCCCAAAGGCCTTCAATTAGCAAATGCAAAATGCAGATCAGGAGAAAGGGTCTTTGTCTGAGAGCATATTCTAAGAATCAGCAAATGCTACTTTCTACATTGTCTTCTGTCTTCAGGCATGGAGTGATAGCATGACTCTGACTATAAAACTATTCCTTCGTAGTTCTGCCAGTTTTTTTTAAGGAATGTCTAATTTAGGTAAATAAGGTAGAGGGAGAGAAGCGTTTAAGTCTGAGTATAACTGTCATATGTAGAAGCATCCTCCTGTTTTTACCAGTTGTCTGATTTGATCCCAGAAGTGAAATGTGCATAACCAATAGACCTGAATTGCAAGTATTACCTTCTACTCAATCAGCAACAATTCATTCCACTTTTTTTAAATGAGAAGCTTTTATAGATATATGAGACACTATCCATAATGGACCTATTAGTGTAATGAATGAATGAAACAAATGACCACACATTGTGGCAAAAAGCATGAAGGATGCAAACTAGGATGGGAGAACAATTGAAACTGGGAGCCCTCGCTCCATTTGTCCACTTCCCGCTTGGATGGCAAAGAACCATACTCATAATGCAATAACAAACAGGGATTATTCTAGCTAGCTGGGGCCGATCGCTTCACTGAGACTAGCCCTAGTAAGAACGTTTGACCCCAGGGAGAAAGCAAGCAGGGATGATATAGGCCTTCCAAGGCCGTTGCATGTGTCACAGCCCGCGCAAATCCATATAGCCAATAAACGTAAAGAAAAGCGATTTCAAACATTTCATCCTAAAAAGGTCATGCAAACTTAATGACAAGAGAAGTGGTCTGTGCTGTCCCAGTCTTGTGCTTAATCAACCCTGAGCACATCCTGTCCTCAGCTGGTGTTGAATCTATACTGTCCAGATGAACAGGACAGATATGCATGGTCAATGATTTGTTTGTCAAGACCCCAGGACTTACATAATCGGGGCTGTAGCAGGACCTAACAAAACATTTATAGTTGGACTCAGAGTAAAAAGAAATTTGACTTTGGGAAGGTCTTGACGGGGCTAAGGATCTGAGCAAGGTATGGAGGCTAGAGTTTTGTAAACCACAGGAAAATAAAGTCAGTTTAAGGGGATATTCAGCTGGTCCAGGGATTAAGGTGCTTGCCTTGTATGTGGCTGACTGAGCGGTTGAATTCCAGGCACTGCCAGGGGCCACTTCTTTTTTTTTTTTAAGTATTTTATTATACCACCGTGAGATATACAATTACAAAGATGTTCATATTTTGGTTTTGGTCGTACAGTGTTCCAGCACCCATCCCTCCACCAGTGCCCATCTCCCACCACCAATGTCCCGGTTCCCTCCCCAGCCCACCTCCATGGCAGATTCTTTTTATTTTTTTTTTTGCTTTTTGGGTCACACCCGGCAATGCTCAGGGGTTAGTCCTGGCTCTGCACTCAGGAATTACTCCTGGTGGTGCTCGGGGGACCATATGGGATGCCGGGGATCGAACCCTGGCTGGCACAGGCCAGCCGCGTGCAAGGCAAATGCCCTACCGGTGGGCTATCACTCCGGCCCATCCATGGCAGATTCTTTATTTCTTTCCCTTTCTCTATATCTCTTTCTCTTTCCCTTCCCTTCCAGATTGCGGATTACAGAACATACATTAAAGGGTTGTCATGTGTATCTTTTTGCCTGTATTTAATGCTCAGTTCTAGGTTGGTATTAGTACTTTTGACAATTGTTAACACACTGTTCCATTTTCTGTTTTACCTAGCCTCTGACTCCCACATGTTTGTGATAATTTCCACCTCTGACAAAACCTCCTGATCCATGTTTCACTTGACCTTGGATATTGGTATTATAATATCACTGTATCACTGTCTTCCCGTTCATCATCAATTTGTTCAAGCGGGCACCAGTAACATCTCCATATGTCCTGTCTCATGCAAAGTATAGTCCAAGAGCATCAGCTTCTTCCAGGAACATAAGGAGCCTCAAACCATTCCATCAGGTTATGGGAATGAGGTCTATAATTGTTACTTGTATTTGTCATATCAAATATGACATGGGTAGCTTGCCAGGCTCTGCCATGCGGGTAGCATACTCTTGTAGTCATCTCTAAATCCAGCATTTATTGATGAACCGCACAGCCACAAGTGGCTGTGCGAGCCTGGCTGAATAGGCTGGTCTGCTGGGTGGAGTTCTGATGAGGGGAAGTATGGATGTGGAAAATGGAGGCCCTCATGGAGTGGGGGTCGTCTGGTTTTGTTGCAAGGCTCTGCTGGGGTGGCGTGCCAGGGCTAGAACCCGCCATCCCTCCCAGGCGCCTCGTGAGCTGCTGGCACAGGGAGAGCCAGTAGCAGCTCTGCCCCATGTCTGTGAGTCTCTGGATTAGCATACCTGGGCCGGATTTAAAAAAGACTGCTGCAGGGTGGATCTCGATGAGCCAGGCTGTGATAGGCTGGTCTGCTGGGTGGAGTTCTGATGAGGGGAAAGTCCGGATATGGAAAATAGAGGTCCTCATGGAGTGGGGGGTTGTCTGGCTTGTTGCAAGGCTCAGCTGGGGAGGTGGGCCAGGGCTAGAACCTGCCATCCCTCCCAGGTGCCTCGTGAGCTGCTGAGCACAGGGAGAGCTGGTAGCAGCTCTGCCCCATGTCTGTGAGTCTCTGGATCAGCATACCTGTGCCATAGCTGTAGCAGCTCTGGCTACAGCTATGGCATGTAGCCAGAGCTGCTACATATGAGTTATTCACATAACTCATAATACCTGTGCCAGGTAATACATATAATACCTGGCACAGGTAATATAATATATACATATATATTTATGTCATGCAAATAAATGCAGTCGTTCTATATTTGTCTCTCTCCTTCTGGTAGTTTCACTCAACATGTTCTTCTCCATGTCCATCCACTTATAGGCAAATTTGGATAACTTCATTTTTCCTAACAGCTGCACAGTATTCCATTGTGTAGATGTACCAAAGCTTCTTTATCCAGTCATCGATTCTCGGGCACTCTGGTTATTTCCAGATTCTGGCTATTGTGAATAATGCTGCTATGAACATAAAAGTAGAGATGGTGTTTCCGCTGCATATTTTTGGCTTCCCAAAATAGATTCCCAGGAGTAGGTTATTAGGTCAAATGGGAGTTCAATTTCTAGTCTTTGGAGGAATGTCCATACTGTTTTCCAGAAAGGCTGTATCAGCCTGCATTCCCACCAACAATGGATGACTGTGCCCTTTTCCCCCACATCCACGCCAGCACTTGTTGTTGTTGCTCTTTTGGATATGTGCCAGTCTCTGTGGTGTAAAATTATATCTCATTGTTGTTTTGATTTGCATCTCTCTGATGATTAGTGATGATGACCATTTTTCACATGTTTTTTGGCCATTCGATGTCTTCCCTTGTTGAAGTTTCTGTTCATTTCTTCTCCCCCATATTTTGATGGGGTTGTTTGTTTTCTTCTAAGCACAAAGCCAGAAGGAAATCTCTGAAGACTACCTGATGTGCCCCTACCCCACACACACATACCTAAGGAGGGATAAAAACACTAGGAAAGTCACATGAACCAGGAGGGAAAAAATTGTTATCCTCCTACCTCTGGCTGTCATCCTTCTCTCATCATCCATGTCCCAGTGTAAATTGCATTGTCATGCATTTATTTTTTCAATAGGTAGATATTATTTTAGGTATTTAGTATATGGCAAGGACTGAAACAGACAAAAGCTCTGTTTACATGTTTCTCCCAGCTCCTGCTAGGCTCACACAGGCCAGCTGCATCCAAAAGCTGACAGGCCGTGCTCTTCTGAGCAACAGAGCGAGGCCCTGTTAGTGACAGTCACTGAGGCTTAAACCAAGAGATGCATGAGAACCAAATGCTGCAGCCTCAGGTGTGGCTAAGGTATTTGGGATTTATGTTTTGTCCACAGGAACCATACCAGCATTTAAAAAAATATTTTATGAGTATTTTAAACTACAAAAGTCATTCAATATAAAAATGTTCAAACACAACAAAGATGTATAGTAAAAGAGTAAAAACAAATGGGCCTCAGTTCCCTTCCTGACTGCCTTTTCCCAGCCCAGGCTCTAGAAGTGAGCAGTTGGTTGTTTTCCATGCAGACACTCTACAAGCATATAATACACCCATTGTCCTACTGCACACACACTTAGAAATATATGCATAATAATACTCACAGATTACCTGTATATTTGGGATATGCCTCAATCATGTATTTTAAGGTAGGTATGTTATGCACATACAAACATATAAATGGAAGAATACTGTGCTTATTTATACTGATATTAAAGAGATTTATATTAAAAAATTCTCTTCCCTTCAATTTTATTTTACTTTTACCCAAAAAATGTAACTAGGACATTTTTCCATGTCAATCCATGAAATATATTATTGTGTCCTTGGAATTACTAATAGCTGTGTGATATTCTAATTTAGGAAGCCTACAGAATTTAGGAAGCCTTATTAATAGACTTTTAGACTGCTTTTAGTATTTGATTGTATTAACATTGATGCACTGAATATATTTACCATAATATTGCATGTTTGTGTAAGTATACTCAAATAGGATTGCTCAATAAATATTTCCAGTTGAATATTTAGTGTATACTTTCAAAATTTCCCCTAACAAACCACTGTATGATTCTATACAGTAGGAGTGAATAAAATAGTTTCTCTACATCTGCAAAAACACGAGTCATTATAAGTGACACTCAGCTATTCTGATACCAGAAAAGTGATATTTATTATTATATTTTGTTTAATTTTAAAGAAATCAAATGTTCTTTCTATACAGTAATTTGCATATCCTTTCTCCTTTTTTTAACTGAAAAGCCTATTATTTATTTATTTGTTTGTCTGCTTGTTTGTCTATTTATTTATTTATTTATTTATTTGATTTCTGGGCCACACTCAGCTGTGCTCATGGCTCATCCTGGCTCTTCGTTCAGGGATCATTCTTGAAGGGCTCAGAGGAACATCTGGTGTATGGACATCAAACATGCCAGGCAAGCAACTTACCCTCTGTACTATCCCTCCAGCTCTCTACTTTTTATTTTAATGTTGTGATTTTTTTTTGTTTCATTTGTTATTTTATTGAGGTATCATAGTTTACAGTAGTATTGAATCATTGTATATAGTCTGTTTTTGGTTGGGAACCACACCTGGCAATGCCCTGGGCTTACTCCTGGCTCTGAGATCATTCCTGGTGAGACTCCAGGGATCATATGAGGTACAAGGGATCAAACCTAGATTAGCCATGTGCAAGGCAAGCACTCTACCCACTGTAGTATCTCTCTGTGGCCCCACCCCAATCTATTTTTTAAGAGCTCTTTGTATTTTATGGAAATTAGGCCTTAGACTTCCTTTGGTGTTGCCAGATTTTTTCCCTACTTTTTTTTGGCCTTTTGACTCCAAAATTTCCCCCTCCCAACATTTTCGTTTAATTTTTTTCCTCAAACATTTGCTTTTGACTTTCTCCAAAATATTTGTTTTTAAAGTTAGCCATTTCCAATGTCCTCATATTCTCATGTTCTAGAAAAACATCCCCCAGTATAAAAATATTCAGTCATATCCAAAAAACATATGAAAAAATGCTCATCATCACTAATCATCAGAGAGATGCAAATCAAAACAACAATGAGATACTACTTTACACCACAGAGACTGGCACATATTCAAAAGAGCAAGAACAACAAGTGCTGGCATGGATGTGGGGAAAAGGGGACACTTATCCATTGTTGGTGGGAATGCCGGCTAGTACAGCCTTTCTGAAAAACAATATGGACATTCCTCCAAAGACTAGAAATTGAACTCCCATTTGACCCAGCCATACCACTCCAGGGAATCTACTCTGGGAAACCAAAAATACGCAGCAGAAACACCATCCCTACTTTTATGTTCATAGCAACATTATTCACAATAGCCAGAATCTGGAAGCAACCAGAGTGCCCAAAAATCGATGACTGGATAAAGAAGCTTTGGTACATCTACACAATGGAATACTATGCAACTGTTAGGAAAAATGAAATTTTAAAATTTGCCTATAAATGGATGGACATGGAGAAGATTATGTTGAGCGAAATTAGCGAAGGAGAGAGACAGATACAGAATGACTGCATTTATCTGCATAATGTAAATATATATGTACATATTATGATACCAATATCCAAGGTCAAGTGAAACATATATCAGGAGGTCTTGTCAAAGGTTAGGTAAGATAGAGAAGGGAACATGTGTCAAAAGGTCTGATACCAACATAGAACTGAGCATTAAATACAGACAAAAAATGCAAATGATGGCTTCTAAGTGTACGTAGTGTAACCCACAATGTGTGGGAGAAGGAGGAGGAGAGAGAGGGAGAGAGAGAGGAGATAAAGAACCTGCCATTTAGGCAGGACGTGGGAGGGGAGGGAATTGGGGATATGGGTGGTGGTTGAGGGGCACTGGTGGAGGGGGGGGTGCTGGAACACTATGTGACCGAAACCCCCAAGCGTGAACAACGTTGTAATTGTATATCTCACGGTGGTATAATAAAATGTTAAAAAAAAGGTGGAAATTATCACAAACGTGTGGGAGTCAGAGGCTAGGTAAGACAGAAAATGGAACAGTGTGCTAACAATTGTCAAGGGTACTAATGCCAACCTAGAACTGAGCATTAAATAGAGGCAAAAAGATACACATGACAACCCTTTAATGTATGTTCTGTAATCCATAGTCTGGAGGGGAAGGAAAAGAGAAAGAGAGAGAAATGGAAAGAAATAAAGAACCTGCCATGGAGGAGGGCTGGGGGATGGGGGTGGGAACCAGGGACGTTGGTGGTGGGAGATGGGCACTGGTGGCGGGATGGGTGCTGGAACACTGTATGACCAAAACCCAAATATGAACTTTTTAATTGTATATCTTTGTAATTGTAAAAACAAAAAATTTTTAAAAACCCCTAATTTTTAAATACACTCTATATGCCAAATCTCCAAATATACTTGAGTTGATTTCAGAAATAATTAACATCTGCTTATTTCTGCATGAGTATCATTCATATCATTTACTAAAGTGGTTTTTAAAAACTTTTCTTATTTGTTTGGGCAAGTTGTCTCTCATTGTTCTCATTTCCCAGCCGGTCACACATATATCACCGCATTTGCATTCTCATGGAAGGTTTTTAAATAGAAGTAAAATACCCAGTGGTGCTGCTGATACATTTATTGTAGACATTTTGAGTATTTGACCCTGTTTTACTATTTTAATATTATTGATTACTTTAATCAACTTCTGTGTTGCAAATGCTTTTATTACCACACTTACTATGTATGTGAAACATCAGAGAATTTCTATCACCTTCTATTTCTTAAGTACCATGACAGACAGTCATGAGAGACTCACAGACATGGGGGCAGAGCTGCTACTGGCTCTCCCTGTGCTCTGCCGCTCACCAGGAGCCCGGGAGGGATGACGGGTTCTAGCCCTGGCCCGCCACCCCAGCAGAGCCTCGAAACAAGCCAGACAACCCCCCCACTCCATGAGGGCTTCCATTTTCCACATCCGGACTTCCCCTTCATCAGAACTCCACCCAGCAGACCAGCCTATCACAGCCTGGCTCATCGAGATCCACCCTGCAGCAATCTTTTATAAGTCTGGCTCAGGTATGTTGATCCAGAGACTCACAGACATGGGGCAGAGCTGCTACTGGCTCTCCCCTGTGCCCAGCAGATCACGAGGCGCCCGGGAGGAATGGCAGGTTCTAGCCCTGGCTGGCCACCCCAGCAGAGCCTCGCAAAAAAGCCAGACAACCCCCCAATCCATGAGGGCCTCCATTTTCCACATCCGGTCTTCCCTCTCGTCAGAACTCCACCCAGCAGACCAGCCTATCACAACCCGCCTTGCATGGCCACGTGTGGGACGTGCAGTTCATCAATAAATGCTGGATTTAGAGGTGGCTACAAGAGTATGGTATCAATTATAACATGTCTATAACTGTTTACTATGTATAAATGTGAAAGAAATTGGGAAAAACCTTATGCAAAATTCAGTATCCTATAAAAATATTGTGCAGCCGCAAGCAGCCGCGGCGCTAAGGGACATGTGGGGCTGACGTGGGTGGGTCTCTCTCTTCTGGGGCAACTGGCATGGAGGCAGAGGAAAGGGCAGGGCCCAAAACTCCACTTCCAGTCCAGCTAGCATGGTCTTTCCCCGCTCATAAGAGCAAACCCTTGGAGCAATGTTGGACTCGGCCAGGGGTATGGCCGAGCCCCTTACTGGGAGGTCAGCTCCATGGGTTGCTTCCACATGGGGCTGGCCGAGCAGCACAACTGTGGGTCTGAAGTGGATGGGTCTGGATCTCTTCCGGGGTTAAAATATTAAAATGTATAATTATGAACCTGCATAGAATTTGGAAATCATAAAAAGAGGTGCTCTGATGAGAAAAAATTCTAGCATCGTATGTTCTTTCTACTTAAAAATCTAAGAGAAAAAATGTAGAGTGGGCTATTATAAATACCTGTGACTGATGAAATAAGCTAACAAATTAATGGCAGTGTTCATTCAGTTATAATTCCTAACAAAAAAATACCACAGTAAGTACAGTGTTTCAAAAAAGGAATATAGTACTAGGGTGAAAGTGTAAGGAAATGTGACAATGCGTAACTGCCAAAACTTTTAAGGATAAACAGCACATCAAGACTGGGGTTACCCACTCAACAGACACCTCTCAGCTGCTACAGAGCGCCTGGCCAACTCTTAAACAATCAGCCCCTTGACTGGCCAGCACAGCCTCTCTACACAGCAACTGTTGCTCTACAGTACACACTTGCTGGAGAAATGTGTTGAGGTTGTGTAACTTCCATAATATACGCAGCTAATTCTTAATAACAGAATTACGGTATTCTGAAATAAAGTTATGAAATAATTGATACCAGTTTTAATTGATACCAGTAAGCCTGGCAAGAAGCCAGAGCAAACCACACATCATGCAGTTAGTCATTCTCAACATCCAGACTCCATAGTTCCTCAGAGCTCCATCCAAGAGAAAACCTGATCTTCCCTTTAAGTTTCATCAGTAAATGCTCGAGATGAGAGCCTTCTACTGAGACTATAGCCCTACACAGTAAACCCTGGCAAGCTACCGTGTTTTATTTACTTTTTATGCCCAAAACTAGTAACTATTATGGACCTCAGTTCCATAACCTGGAAGAATGGTTTCGGGCTCCTCCTGTCCCTGTAGCAAGTAGATGCCCTTGGGTTGTTGCACTTGCTTGTGACAGGACTAATGGAGATGTTACTAGTGCCCACTCGAGCAAATCGATGAACAATGGGAAGACAGTGATACAGTGATACAGTGATACAAGAGTATGCCACCCGTGACGGCAGAGACTGGCAAGCTACCCGTGTCGTATCTGATATGCCAAATACCAGTAACAATTATAGACCTCATTCCCATGACCTGATGGAATGGTTTGAGGCTCTTTATGTTCCTGGAGCAAGCAGGTGCCCCTTGGGCTCTACTAGCATGAGACAAGATATATGGAGATGTTACTGGTGCTCGCCCGAGCAAATCGTTGATGAACGGGAAGACAGTGATACAGTGATACAGTGATACCATGACAAAGTCTCATAAGTTCCCAGTCAGGATATGACATAGGTCATTAGCCTTGCTATGGATGGGCTATTGTCAGGAAAGATCATTGGGTCTTGGAACATAGCAGAGAACCTTGCCTTGGACAGAGCTGGGACAGGATGCAGGAAAGATAATTGAAGCACATCTCCCATGCTACAGTATACGGCCCTGTCTTTGTTCCTATAATATCTGCTTCCCTCAAAGAACTTTATATTTACTCTGGGGATCTTAATATGAGCAAAAGAACATCAACAAAATTTGGGGGGACAGAATCAACCAGCCATAAGAGACACACAGATGAATCAATGTGGGATCAGTTTTTTTTTCCCAAGGTCAGTATGATTTGAAATGCTTAAGAGACTCATTCGATTTCTGGGCAGTCACACTTATCAGTGGGCTTTAGCTGAATTGCCTATCAGAGACTAAACTTCTATACTACTATATAAGATGGGACTAGAGTCGGTCATACTCAGTGAAGTTAGTTGAGAGAGAGATACAGAATGATCTCTCTCATATGTGGGATATTAAGAAGCGTAGTAAAGAAAAAATTGTTGATGGCAACAAAATCTGAGAGGTGGCTTATCGGAGCTTATCTGGCAGGAAGAATTGGGGAGGCAGGGGAATGGACAGGAACTGGGGACGCTGGTAGAGAGAAGCAGAAACTCTGGTGGTAGTGTGGTGTTGGGAGGATGCATGCATGAAACTGTCACTGATAGTATTGTAAATTATGGTGACTAAAAATGTGGAAAAAGACAAAATTTTTAGAATCAGTAGTGGTATCGTAGAGTAAGTAGTTGAAACATTAATAGGAAAATGAGAAAAAAAAATGGCTATGAAATAAGCGGAAAACAGATGGAAGTCACACCTAGAAGATTTAAGAGTCTTTACAGTCATCTTCAAAAACATAAAGAAATTTTGCAACTCTGCCAGAGTTTTGCTGCTTTCTTTAAGGGAACACCTTGTGAATTCTGTGATGTCAGAAGGGAGTTGGAGTTTCGTACTTGTCTGTAGTGTCAAATATTTATGCATAACA